>JANHZU010002428.1:63347-77821 GCA_032468055.1 Acrochordus granulatus | reverse complement strand
AAAGACTAAGTTCATTGGATGACAAGATTCCACCTAAATCACCCCGACCACGGCGCAACATCTGGCTATCACGTAGTCAGTCAGACATCTTCTCTCGGAAACTTTCTCGCAAGATAAATGTTCAGGACCCATATTATACGCCAAGCAAAGGGGCAAGTCGAAAAGTCAACCCCTTCAATTCTAGGGAAGACTTGAAAGGGGGAAAGATAAAATTTTTTGACTTGCCTAGCAAATCTGTGATATCACTTGTATTTGACTTGCACTCTCCAGAAGCAAAAGGATGTTTACAGATGAACCAGCTGCTGTTCAAGCAAACCTATGCCTGTGATTGGCAAGAATCCTCTTTCCTTCCTGGAAGGAGAAGCAGATCCCTTCCAGTTACTCCTGAATTTGTTCATAAAGATTATAGTACCTTTGGAGATCTCTCTTCAACAGTTAGTAGGTGTGATCCCACCCAGCTAGGAGCTGAGGTACGACAGAAGTTACTAAGCAGTAGTAAGTATGGTGTATCTGAGATCCCTCCTTTTCAGGTTAAACCACATAGGCAGGGCTCTCATCCTCCACTTCTGCAAGAGGAGGAAATGGATTGTTCTGATGAACTAGAGTTTCAAAACAAAAATGGGTATTCTGTAAAATGTTCAGCTGAAGAGCCAGAACTTGGAAAGCCTGAGGGACAAGTGCTGCAAGATTCTGGCCATGTGGCTAATACCTTGGTACATAATTTAGACTATCCAGAAAATCAATTTTCAGAGATGTTCATGAGCTGCACCACTTCTGAAGAAATGGAGGTAGAAGATGAAACTCAGAGAAATATGCCATCCACTAAATTGGAATATTCTAAACAGTTGTTCAGTGTTAATCCTTCCTCACAGCCAGGCAGAGAATCCAACTTCCTTGAAGCAGTGGATAGTGACACTTCAAATGTTTCTTTGCAGCCTTCAGGCACACCAGCATCAATAAGTGGACATCCAAAATGTGATATTTAAAAGCCAACCATTGATGATGATACACTCCTTCCAGCTATTCTGGTTTTAACTTCCTGTATCAAATGTCTCTAAAACAGTATAGCAATGTCACCAATCCATTTGAAAGTTCTGAAATGTATTATGAGAGATAGTATGCATGCAAGAATGTGTGAGAAGGGTTCTTAGCTTACTTCAGGAAGAAGCTAATATAGGAAAAATGGGTTTACATTGAATACCTGATTCATGCAGGGTCAGAGTTTATAGGTAATGGGATTATGGCATCTCTCTATTTTTCTGTTTGTATTATTTTTACTGTTTAGGTTCTGTTAAATCTTTTTTAAGAACTTAGTATCTCTTTGAACCTTCAAAATCTTTGTCACATTAGCAGTAAAAATGCTGAGCAGCATTAAATGCTTGCTTAAGTGGAATACATTTAAAATAACAAATACCCTGAACTGGGGCAGGCTGCTATAGGCCAGTCTTATTCACCCTGGGCAGTCTTCAAATGTATAAATTTTAAATCCCAGGGTTCTGAACAATGTCCAATGCAGGAATATTCTGGGAATTGAAGTTTATACTTTTGGAGGTTGCTTAAGGCTAAAAACAGCTGATTTAGATATTACTGGGCCACAATCACAATTGTTAACAAAGGCTGATGACACCACAGGTTACCCAAAAACATGTGCAAGATTTTCTGTCATAGGAATTCTAGTCTCAAACCTTTTCAACCTGGAATATATCAAACCATTTTTACAATATTCAAAATAGCTTGCCCATAATTGGAAGCAATAATTTTTGGGTGGTTCACTTCCAGAACACCCTCTCTTAGATCAAAATGTTCCAAAATAGAATGTTTTGCACATGCTAATTCCCCACTCTTACTGTAAATGAACAGGAAGAATATGGCTGTGAATTCTCTTAAATGTATTGAACAAGGTAAGATTTAGCTACAATAGCTTTCCTACCTTTTCCAGTCCAGTTGCAAACAATGGAGGTATTGAGCATATTCCTACTTCAGGCATTCCTTGTTAAATTGTTAGCTGCTTGTTCTATTTGCTGGTAAGGAAATTTTCCATTGGCAGGATTACCAAAGGAACAGCAGAGTTCCTTTGCTGAATAATTTTTTCATAAAATAAAAAATGTGATGGATATTTTCAACTCGTTCCCTTTGTTGTAGAAGCATGAAACATGACCATCAAATGTTTAGATGAAAGAACTAATTCTTCTTCAACTTATTTTAAAAACCCAACTTTGCATGCATCTCCTCAATCAGTCTGATCATGTGGCTCACTCACCCAGAAACATGGTCTGTATTTAAATAATTTAAATAACTTCTATTGATATGTTGCTTGAGATTTCTCAAATGGAAGGTGAGTCTTCAAGTACAGTTAAAGAAATAGTATATCCACTCTATACTTTGCACATCCAGGTCAGCAATACATGCTCAGAACTTAACAGAGGTTAATATAGACTATATAAAAAGGATTAAACTCCCAAATCTTGCCTCTAGTTAGATTACACTTGAAATTCTGGTAAGCATAAATAAATTTCTCAAAACAACTATAAAAAGAGCAAAACCTCACAAAATATGAAGCAATAAAAACATGGTTGCAAATATTGAGCAGATACCATTGCTTTGTAAGCTGTTTATTTATAGAAGTTCATGACATTTTAAGTAGTTCTTTCCAATAGCTGGAGAACAAAAAAAACCTATTGTCTTAATTATTCATTTGAAATTTCTGAAGTAGCACTGCATTCAAGTTTAATTATTTCTTCTGTCAGGATTAGTGATAAAGAATCCCCAAATGGTTATAATCAGGCTGCTTTATTTAAACAGTTAAAAATATAATCACAGATGCTGAACTTTTGAATTTGGTACTATTTTCCTCCAAAGGAAGAAATAATTTGATGTAACTTGTGCTTAACTAGGGAAAGCACCAAGCATGTGATCTGTTTCAGAAGCCATATCACTTCCAGAAAGTATCCCATGTCTCTGCCCACATTAGTTTGACTTACTCTACAGATTCCATTCTTGTATCCTTTGGATATATTACTTATAAAGGCTAGATGTGACAAATTACTTCTGCTCTGGTCACAACCTGCCTCCCCCCTTTGTGTATTTTCCTGTTTTCTTACAGGCTCTAAAAAGTGGTGCCTTCTATTAATGGAGTGATAGATTCTCCCTGCAGTTGCTCTGCCTTCTTAGCAGAGTGTTAGTGAGAACCTAGGTTCCTAATCCTGATGTAAAAGTCTTTCTAGACTACAATTTAATAAGAGGTTGGCTTAGGGGGAGTTGGGAAAGCAAACTGCAGTTATTTGATGGTTAAACATAAAGGTTACCTGTCCTCTTGTACAACATGTAAATACCATGGATACACTATGGAAAGCCAGCATTGAAGACTAGCTATTGGCCATCATCAGTACTCTATACAGCATGTGGCCAAATAAATGCATAATTTGTACAAACACAATATACATAGTTTTGCTTTTCAACGTTTGGTCTGCTAACAGAGATGCATATTGCTTTTGATAAGCTACCTGAAAAACATTTATAAGATCTTCAGTCTATTTTTAATTCATTAGTTTTGTCTAAATTACATTTAATATGCATGTTAAAGGATTTCATGTGGCCAAGTGATGAAAGACAATGTGAATACATGTATGTAACAAATTGATGCCTGAGTAGAAGAAATGGACGATAGATTCTTGGTTGCTAGATCTTGTCCAAGAACACTGGTATTTCTAGCCAGTTTAACCAGACACTTGAATAATTACTCTTTGCACTTAATGCTGCTGTTTATACCGCAAATCACTACATTTCTATGCAAAAATAACCTTTGAGGTAGCCAAATATTTGATTTAAGGTTTATAGATCTTTATAAGATCTATTTTCATATTTATGAAGGAATTTTATGTCTTAATATTTGTTGTCTGTAAATAGCTAAATTTTTCATTAAAGCTTAGAAAAAAAAATATAGTATGTGTATAATTTAACACTGCCGGGAAAAAGATTTTTGAAAAAGCAGTTTTCTAATATTTCAGATATTTATGACTGTTTATAAAGAAAACAAATCTTGATTTGTATGTATTGATTCATTTGTCTAATTTTTCCCTCTTGGAACTATATGAGCAGAATGTTTTGTTGGAACTGAAAAAAGTAACCAAAGATAAATGTAGTTCAAAATATCTGCAAGTTTTGTTAATTTTTGTAAAATTACCCAATTCACTTTAAAAGAAAATCAGATATATTTTTATGGATGAGAAGATAAAAATGATGATTCAGAAAAGGAGGAATATAAAATAACTCTAAATAATTTCTGTGAAACATCCATTCTCATGTAATATTCACACATTCCAGTATTTTGTTGTTAAAGTGCTAACCTTTTTTCTGTTAGTCAGATTCCAGAAGTTTTTGTCTCATTTCAGAAGGAATTCCTTATTTTACTTTTACTTAAGATTTCTAATTGTGTATTCACCAACAGTTAATATTGGTGATAGATTATCCTAACATTTAAGTGTTTCCAGACAAGACTCATTACATTTTATAGTATGTAAACTGCAGTTATCTTATATTAAAAAAAATAACTTAAGCCAATGTCATGTTTTCATGTGGTAAGTTAAATGCTTTTCTGTACCAACTTAACAAGGCATGGGGTAGTTGTCCTGCTGAGACATTTGCATTTGTAGATTCCTTTATGCTACAGACCACTGCTATGTTAATTTGGTTATTTCTACTTTCAAAGCAATCTATGTATCCATCTTGTGGTCTCCAAGTTAACTGCATGTGTGAAGGACAGAATTACCAGTCACTTTCACTAAATGATTCAGGATTCTATTTTGAGCAAAAGTTTCTCCCTGCTCTTGTAACCCACCACACCATTTCTATACTACCTTAAAGAAAAGAACAGTAAAAAGATCTAAATGTTTTCATTTTTTCTTACACCAAAAGCAGTTCTTGATTTGCTTTTTTTACCTTCCAAATTTCATATTTAAGTGTTATCCTCCAAATATCAAATATTTGTAGTACTGTTGAATACAAAATTATAAAGTAATTCCTAGATCAAAATGTTTAAGTATTTTTATCTAAAATTTCTGTCATTGTTGCATCACTTTACGTTTATTTCAAATTTTGCCATTGTCTGGTTAAAGCTTGAGCTTTCTTTTTTGTAATTTGGTATAAATATCAACCTTTAGCAACTTCACTGATCTTCCCAACAACGGTTTTGAAAAAGCTGACCATTATTGGCTCTGCCAAATAATGCTTTCCAGCCATGTATCTGGAATGGACAGGCAAATAAATGAATCATTTTCTAGTTTCCAGAAAAAACTAGAAAATTTTGTTGTGTAACAGGACCACATAACTAGACAATCTGTGTTGCAACAATAAATTAACATTTATTGTTATTAATAAATATTATTTATAATACAAATGAAATTTATTTATAATACATATGAAAATATGTATTACTTATAATACATACGAAAAGGGCCAGGAAGCCCTGGACAAAATCTGCAAGTGCCTGGTAAATCAGTGTGGGTGTGTGTGTGTGAGAGAGAGAGAGAGAATCCCTTCTCCAAGGAAGGCCCCCCATGCCATCCACAAACTCCCCTGGGAATTACCAGCTGATTCCAGCACCAGAGCAGCATCTGGAATAGGTCATAATTTGGGACAATAATGATGAGATGTCCCAGCTAGATTAAAAGCCTTGCAACAATAAATTAACAGGTAAAAGTTTCCAGTCTGTTAAATATTTTGAAATATGAAAAACTACATATTATTTAATAAGTGAAACATCAATACTTTATTTAAATAAAGACTGATGATGGCCAAGAATATTTACATCCCTTTGAATTAAAACAGAAAAGGGCTGGAAGCCTTCCAGATGTTGATTTATAACTCTCCATGTTCATCCTGCATTTTCTCAAAAAGTACGTACCTTAATTTGCATATGGAAAATAAGACAGCAGTATAACTGTGAAAAAGATATCAAGCAATTTGATTTTGATACCTTATCTTTTCCTTTTTATTATCCCAACTTCAGGATGTTTTTTAAATTAAAAACAAAACTGTAATGTAAAACACAGGTAAGGACAATCTAGAAGGCATCTCTCAAAAGGATACCCAGAAAGAGGAGAAACCACCAACTGTTTGCTAATGACAAACCATAATACAAAAAAAGTATCACTAAATGTTATGGCATTTAGACTCATATTTCTGAAGCCTTGAGAGCTTTGTGGTTGATTTAGATGGCTGCAATCTCCCTTTGGGCTGCTATAAAAATAGATTGTATTTGGTAAACTGTATTTGCATTCCCATTCCCCAAAACAAAAGCCTCAAAAAATTTTGTAAAGTCTGGCTAGTAATTTCAGGAAAGCATTTCATATCTTTCAAACTCTGTCCCTCATCCTGATCAGTGAAGAATATGATTCAAATAGGTATTGGCGGACTGTGGAAAATCAGTGCAGATTTTCAAACAGATGTGGATTGTGGTTTAGTAGGCTGCTTGTTCCACATTCTATTGTTAGTAAAAGACAAGCTTGTCACCTTTGTTAATCTAAGGCCAAGTGATTTCTTATAGTGGTAATCTACAAGTCACGTGTAAAACATGAACATGTTTGTGACAGCAAGTTGGGGCTTAAACTCTCACATTTAATAAAGAGCAAGTTAAGCAAAACTGGAATAATAACTTTTCTCAACTATTCTTCTGAGTATACAAGGGCTTAAAACGGTGGGTGAAGAACAAGACCAGCCATGTAGTTCTTGCCTAGTCTGGCCAGGTTCTACAAGCTGGGAGATCTGACAAGGAGCTAAAGTTGCATTTGCTTAAATACAAGTACTGCTTTTGCTATAGACTGAAAGCTTAATAAAGCAGACATCTAGATTGTATGAGAGCTGTAATGACTCCTTTCCATCTAACAACATGGAAGTCAGAGAAGAGGGTACAGCCAGGTACTTGACCTTATGAACATTAGGACAGTGCAAGGCATCTGAAAAAGCATTTCCACAGTGCCCATTGGTACAAACAAAACGTCTCTTCAAATTGTTAAGGCAGCTGATTCTTTGGGAAAGCTTACAAGTCAGCTTTGAAAACTGATGTCAGCTGTCTCTTCATGGATGTAAAATACTGACATTCCCCCCAAAAGACACTGTATGAGCATAGCCACACAAACAAATGGGAAACAATTTTCAAAATGATGCGTGAGCCTTGTAAAAGAGGATGCTTTCTTAAGTATTGTAAAAAATGCTTCATCTGCAATATAAAGGTTCTATCCTTAATGGGAAAATTCAATACATAATTTCACAAACATTTAAAAATAAATCCACACATAGACTGCTGCATTTATTCTATCAAGTCCTATAATGTCTGTACAGCAATTCTTGTTTGAGGATTGTGGCTTCTAGAAAGCAACTGCTGGTAATAGCATTTCCTCTCATCCTGAGCAGCATGGCATTTGCTTCTAACTACTGTCCCATATTAGTTTCATCTTCTGATTGTGGGCTTTGGAGGATTTAGAAAACAAACTTTTCACAATCTGAAGAGGCACAGACTTTCCACTAAGGTACAGTTTATTGTGGCAGTCTGCCAACCAAGGTCCTTCATTGGAGTTCCTCTGTTTATCATTCTTGAGCATCTTGACATATGCTATAATGTAACCTGTCATGAAGGCATCAAAGCCAGCCCGGTGAATACTCCCTCGTGAACAATTAGGTGGTGCTGTGTTATCTGTGGCAGGCAAAGAGGTCACTGTAGAATCACTTTGTAACTGGGTATTTGGCTCTGCTCCTTCAGTTTCTATTGCCTTTTCCTGCTGGCAGTCTTTGAATGGTGAGGAAATACTTGCATTGTCTATGGCAATGGCAGCATTTCCATCAACCCCAGCATTAGTTGCACTGTTGGAAATTAGTTCATGTTCTACATCCATTGAATTCTCATTACCAGACACTCTTTCTGTATCTGCACTATCTACAATAGGAACAATCAAGTTACTAGGACAAGTCTGTTTGGAAGGGGAACCTTTTTCCTGATTCCAAGCCAACTTTACATCCTTCATGGGGCTGCTCAATTCAACTTCTTTTGTCAACTCTAAGTTCTTCCGTCGTTTCCATTTCTGTTTTCTTGTCTTCCGTTTCTCCTCTTTCTGATTCTCATCCTCATTAATTATCAGATCAATATTGTGAGACTGTGCACATTTCAGCCCATCTGGGCACCAGCCATAAGCCTGCAAAGGAAAATGAGAACTATTAGCATAAATTTAAAAAACTCTTAAGGCAACTTCAAATTTCTGAAAATTTTTCAATGACTAGAATCCAGTCAACTTGCTTTCTTTCCTATAAAACAGCAGTACTACATATTCATTTTGATTCTAAACCTCCTTATTTGGATCCTCAAGGTAGCACTTTCCTGAATGAAGCAAAAGCTCCCTAAATTTTGTTCATTCTCTAAAAAAATCCTATTAAATAAAAAAAATCTGGCTTCCCTGTAGTATATTTTAATGGCTAGAATAACATCTGAAAGGCTGAACTAGCAAAATAGATTTTTTTCATCCTGGATAGCTTATCCTTATGGTCTGTATCTAACAACATTTGATGCACTAAAACTTATTTCCAATTTGGTTTTACAGATATTTTTACAACCTAAAATGTAGAAAAAACAGCCAACAATACTTAACCGAAAAGGGCTGGCAGATGACAGTTTTGTTAGCAATGTCAGTTTGAGCCTGGTTGACATCAGGTAGAGAGCAGAATCGATATTCAACATAAGCATCTATACTGGCAGGATAGGTGCAGAATTCTATGCTGAGATGTGGTTTCTTGGAGTCTTTCAACCTGAAGTTTTCTCGTTTGCTGAAATTCAAGAGCAGTATTATAATGGCAGATGTGTGGGGATAATTAGTTTTTCAGGACTCACTCTTCTATTATACATACAAAAGGTTTAGAGAATGTAGAAAA
Source organism: Acrochordus granulatus (assembly GCA_032468055.1). NCBI lineage: Eukaryota > Metazoa > Chordata > Lepidosauria > Squamata > Acrochordidae > Acrochordus > Acrochordus granulatus. Next base: position 68,905 of record JANHZU010002428.1, on the reverse strand, counting down.
AGAGCTATGGTAGGAAAAAATGATTCAAAATAAACAGAATTGTCACAGGAAAAATAATACAGAAGTATATTGGGTAACAGTTATTTTTCTACTGCTAGGGTTTACAAATGTTGTTTGTCAGTTAACAGTCACTAGCATTTATTCTGATGTCTACCTTGCTGATCCTTGCCTCTCGTTAGTTAACCAAAAAACAAAGATTCTGTAATTCCTATTCCATTTTATCATGTTAAGATTATTCCTATATCTTTCTCTCATATTTTCTGAGACCCATGGAGAACATAGAATGCAGAAGACTGACATGTACTTCATGCCACACTTTAATGTTATTCTGAATCAGTAGATTATCAAAGCACAAATTGAAAAAAGACATTCACATTAATTTAGGAAGAGTAATAAAGCCAGTGGTAACCATAAATAATAGTAAAATAACCAAATGCTTGTGTTATTTCTCATGTTTTTCCTCCCACATTTTCACAGAGAAAGAAGACAGTTAAAAAAAGAACACTTGAAACCACTGCTTTGGAGTTAACAGTCAATTTCAATATTTGCCCCAACATATACATAAAGGGAATGATCTATAATGAGCTTGAAAACTGCCTCCTGTCCATTCAGGATAAGGATAATTACCTTATCCTGAATGGCATTACATGGCCATATGGATATTGGAACCTCTTTGTCTGAAAACAAGAAACAGGAGAGAAGCAACCTAACCCCCTGTCTGCCAAGGTGTTTACAGCATATATTTGTTCAGTCATACCTACCACTTCTTATAGGCATACTCTAGATAAGAAGCTACAAAGCGTGCCTCAAATTCTGAGGCATATTTGGTGTCATAGATGCCAGCTGGGAACATCTCCGAAAGGTCAGCAGTGAAAGTGCCCAGATTGTCAGGTAAGTGAGCATAGAAGCACTGATAAAGGAAGACTAAATCAATTAGGCCATTGTGCAGAACAATAGGTTTTCTTGCTCGAATTATTTCCAGGAAAAAAGTACGGATTGTCTGGCTCTGATTTTCATTTCCCTGTGAATAAACAAAGTGGAAATAATGTTAATGTGGGGTGAACAAGGATTGAACCATGTGTGAAGAGGGAGAGCAGCCTAGACTCAAATGCAGAAGGGCCTACTCACATGAGGACTGTTAAGTTTATCTGCCACTGTCAGAAGTTTAGGCAGGCAGAAGGAGAAATTCTTGTGACCTTGAAATACTTATTAAAACTATTGACTACTTTTATCTGGGTCATTTCTTTTCAATTCTTTAAGCATCTTACTATGGAAAGTCCTCCTCTGACAATCCCATAGATTTTGATAAGCAAATGGGATATCAGAGGGATCTCTTCCAGCCCTATTATCTAAAATAAATGCAATCTAATCTAAAGTATGATGTAGGCAGTAAAGTTTTGCTTACCATTCCTAAGCTACCAACTAAATGATTTACTGAACACAGAGCAACTGTATCCTCTAAACATGGCCTTAGGTAAGATTTCCAATCTCAGAGAAAATACTTCACCTGGAAACTAACTCACTTATGGAACAAAATCTTCAAGAAATCTAAGTAAGAAGCCCAAACCCATTCCCTAGTTTCTTCTTATAGTTCCATCAGACCTTGAATTAAGATTCCTTTTACCTTATCATTGCCCCTATGATATGGAATGCCCTGAGAATACTGCTTGTTGAAGTCAAAGCCATGTTGTACCAAGAATTGGACTGACTGTGGTTCAATTATATAATCATCCATACACAACAAGGTCAGGTTGTAAATCTGGGAAAGGTATGTGTTCTCAGTCTGCAAAATAAAAACCAATCCAATGAAACTGAAAACCATAATTACTATTTTGTTGCAGTATGATGTCTCATATATACATTTGTATACTTGTATGTCATATGTACACATTTATTGTGCAGAGAGAATCTCCAGCACAGATTTCAGCTACACTTAACAACCTTAACTGAGAGTAAAATATTTGTTAGTGTTTCAATGTTTCTGTCTACTCTTTCTTTTTTGGATAACTCTCTTAAATTTGGATTCTTTCCCTTTTATATGAATACAATAATATCCCATAAATTCAAATGTTTTATAACTAATGGTAGTAACACTAGGTATCATATCTAGATTCATAACTTTCTAAATTTGGCCTTCAGTATTTATTTGATATCATAAATAGAACTCTCTTGACCTCAGAGAATTATCAACAGAGGACTAGACACCAGATAAGCACCATACCTTGTCAGGGAGGTGTTTGAAACAAGCAATTCCAAGAGACAAAACGGAGCGTGTTTTAGCAGCACTGCAAACTGCTTTATATCGTTCTTCAATACACCTGTGAGAAACATTAGGCAATTTAATAAGAAGCAAAGACAGTTACAGAAAATTTAATCTGCAGAGTGTATGCTTCACATTCATAAGAACCTATATTAAATCCCTGCATTGAAAACCTCAACCTGAAATTATCATTAGTATTGTGTACAATGGACTAGATGGACCAATAGACTGACTATGCATAAAGTATCTGCCAATGTTCATTATGATTTATGATCTTCTGTCATTAACCTGAATACATTCCCTACTCTAAAGATGACAAAGGTCTTCCCAATTCCAAAATAATATTAGACACAAGTAATACTGATGCCTACAATTAACATAGTCCCTACTTTCAGAAGGGCCAACTGAGCAAATAAGCACAATCAAGCTATCAATTCCATCTAAAGCTTATAGCTATTGAATGGTTCTATCTAGAAATTTAACAGAAGTATATTCAATGAGTGCTGTGAATATTTTGCTCAACATAAGGAAATAATCATTCAGAATCTGTTATCACTTTGACCATAATATTTCAGAACAGAAAGAAGGATAGAGCAGTACTTACTGATTCAACAAACTCTTCCTTGTTCCAAGCCCACTAAGTTCCTATGGATAAAGATAACACTTTCAATCCTGAGTAGAAAATGCAACTACATAAATAATTAGGAATACATTGTTATCTAAGTCTCAGGAATCTTTGCACCATTTCCCCTTTCTCTTTTTCCAAAGTTAAAAACAATAAAGAGCAATTCTACTCACTGTGTCAACAGCAATAAAGCTAGAAGTTTTGATAGATAAGAGCATGGATGGCCAGAGTTCCTTGAAATTCTCATCCTGCACATCAATGACTGGCACCCTTAAAGAAGCCATTCTCACACAGCTGTTGGGAACAAGATACATGTAGTTGTTTTAATAATCCAGTTATTAGCTTTGTTTTGGGAAATCATGGTGAAAAAGTAAAACAAGCAACGAGTTGCCAACTGGTCAGCTTGAAAAGATGACATATGTTCAGGTAAATTAGCCCCGCCTTCCATGAAAGCTAAAACGGGTCTCATAAAACTTATCTGGGTTGCAAGAATCCACACAACCGGCAGATGATGGCAGAGCTACAGGAAATTTCCTTTGCTGCCATCTGTCCGGATCTGTGCAGTGTATATATGGTAGCACTAACAAAAAAAATCAGACTGTGATGGACAATGTCTAAACGGGAGCAGGCTTTGCGCTCGGCAGCTCTATCTTTTCGGCGTGCCTGGGTACCAAACCACTTGGAGAAACCACATAGAATAAAAATATCAAAATAAACAGAATCATAGAACCTCACATTCGGCTATAAAAACTAGTGGCAGTTTTCAGATTTTCTATTACCCCTCAAAGCTTGCGACAATTCGTCTCCCGCAGATACCCGCTTGAACTTCCGGCGCCTTATGCACTCAGGGGGCCTTCCCCTGCTGACGGCGCCCAGAACTAGCTGTCTATGTAAGTGCCTTTCCTTGGATGCCGGCGCAGCTCTGTAGGGTTCTTTTAACGGGAGCTCCGTTCAAATTAATTTAATTCGCAGAAAAAATGAGTTGCGTGTTACAGATTCCCTCACCCAGACGCTTGAAAAGTTTTTCGCTCCCCATACAAAAATAAGGGCAATGGGGAAACATTAGCTCTTGTGAGGTTTTGTACAGATTTTTTAAAAATTAAACCCAACCTCCGAGGCCACCAGAAAGTCTCACTTTGCGGCGTATTAAGGCAAATGCTGCCCCCACCTGTCTGCAATAGATCCCCGCAAGCCGAGGATAATAGATACAAGTATGCAATTAAAAACAATTTTTAAAAGTATTATACTCAGACTTGGCAGCAGGCAGACATTTCAATTCAGTCTTTTACAAAAAAATAATGAGTGGGGAAGAAAGATTTTTCCACTGCAGAGTTATCAACAACTCACTTTTAAAAAAAAAAAGCGGTGTACTTTAGCATTTTGTAATTGGCTGCGGGACAATAGCTCACAAAATCTTAAGGAAAAAATATTCATTACAAAATACAATGGGCAGTCACGCGGCGAATAAGCACGTTCACGTTTGATTGAGTTTCATCAAAGAAGCAGCGCCAGCATAGCAAGGGTTAATTTTTTTCCTAACAGGCTTTTTGCTACCAAGATCTTCCAGCTTCTCCATCAATCACTAGAGAAAAAATAAAAATGACTTCCACGTAAATGAAAGCTGGCGGCGAGATTTAAAAAAACGATCCCGCGAAAGGGTTACTCCCTGCTCCTCCCCATCGCTTCCGCCGAGTTAAAATTTCGCGCCTCCAAATCGCAAAACCTACGGAACCACGCACAGTGAGTCTCGGGTCCGTTTGTTTCTTGAAATATTTAACAGTTGACTAATTGCAAGGCGGCTTGCAATGAACGTCGCCCTCCGTCTCCATTAGCAGCACATCTTTTTGCACACAGAGTAAGAGTTATGTTGGAAAGTGTATAGACGCCGGTGGTAGGAAGAAACACGTGAGTACGCGAAAATCCTTAAATTCTCTTTTACTTTCACTTCCATCCAAAGAGGAATTTACTGATAAAAGAAGAAGTAACCAGTGGAGAGCTTAGGCTTTTGCGCTTCCCACGGTCTCAGTGTGGTTAGTAAGCGTTGTGCGTCCCGTTCCCTTTTCCGTTTGCTGCTTGTGGAGTTCGGGGTTGATGCCGAGTCTGGCACGATCAGCCGGCACCGTTTCCGTGACGGCTCTGGGGTTACAAAGAAACGTTGTGTGCCCTCTTTGAAAGGGCGTCTGTTTTCGAATAATTGTTCTATTTTATACCGTGTAAGAACAGAACCGTCCCCTGCACTGATACTGTTTGCACGTGGTGAGCCGACGGCTTTGCTGAGCTGGGAAAGGAACAAAGCTAGCATGTTGTTGTTCAGTCACGCAGTCGTGTCTGACTCTTCACGACCACATGGGCCGCATCCCGCCAGGCTTCCCTGTCTGCACTGCCTCCCATCACACTGATGATGCTGCCAAACCATCTCATCCTCTGCCATCCACTTCTCCTTTTTCCTTCAATCTTTCCCAGCATCATGGTCTTTTCCAATGAGTCCTCTCTTCGCATTGGGTAGCCAACATATCTGAGCTTTAGCTTTGGTATCTGCCCTTCCAATGAAAAGTCAAGGTTGATTTCCTTTAGGATTGACTGGTTTGATCTTGCAGTCCAAGGGACCCTCAAGAGTCTTCTCCAGCACCACAATTCGAAGGCATCAATTCTTCGATGCTCAGCCTTCCTTAT
>JANHZU010002428.1:23122-36375 GCA_032468055.1 Acrochordus granulatus | reverse complement strand
GACAGGGGGGCCTGGCGTAATGCAGTCCATGGGGTCATGAAGAGTCGGACACGACTGCGCGACTGAACAACAACAAAGTCATTTGGGTGCCTCATGCTCGGTCCTCATATTGCATTCTCAGAATATTTTAGTGGTAAACTTGCTAGGGCAAGGCAAGGCAAGAATAAATGTAAATTGGATACAGTGTATGATTATGCTTCTGAAACGCAGAGATGAAGGGAAAGTCAGAAATGCTCTTTGTGAGCACAAGACCCACGTCCTAATCCTCAGGTATTGTATTTTTAAATGTGGGACCATTTTAACTGATAAGGAATATCACTGACTCTGCTTTGGGGCATAGTCTTATTTCACAAGTAAATCTATAAGCCTGTTGTTCTTTTAAGATTAGGAGCCACTGCCTTCTTGCATAAATCACTGGATTCTGAGACTTGGTAGCGGCATAATTCTGACCTCCCTAATCTTTAAGCATTTATTTTTAAACATACTTTTGAATCTGTCTTTGCTTAATGTAATTCAGTCATACTGTTTTTAACTGTTGATCTTTTTTATTCTCCCACTGACACCTTTGCAGGCCAATAATGTAGGAAAGATGCCTCCTGAACCTCTTGCTCCACCCATTATGCAGCTGTGAGCTATGTCCTCTCTTATCTGACCATTCCCTAGGTATGGACATCTCTTTGGGCATTACATGCAGTCATGTGATCCCATTTGCATCTATCTCAGCTGGGCATCTCTTTGCCCATTACATGCAGTCATGTGATCCCATTTGCAACTATCTCAGCTGCTTCTGATAAGCAAAGTCAAAGGGGAAGCCAGTAGGAGGTTGCAAATGGCAATCATTATTGCAGTAAATAGGCAGAATTTACCTATTTACTGCAACTAGGAGTGCCAGAACTGCCATTCTAAGTTGGCATGGTCACATGACATTGCACCTCTTAACCCTGCCACTTAGTGGAGTTTCCCCAATTAACCATTGGTGAAGACTACCTGTATTTGAAAACTTAAGTTGATTAATGTATGAAGTGTTGTAGAAGTCAGTATCTAGGGGCCCCAATAAAATTACTATGAAGCAAATACTTCTTGGTGGTTGTATTTGCGTAATAATATTCCTCTAGTATCATAAATTGGTGCTTCTGTTGTGTTAAAATAATACAAAATGGCATACTTTGGGATTGGAACAAGTTTCAAACCTATATTAAAGAGCTGTACATGGATCATGTAATAGCATTGTGCATGTACTAACTTTGTGATGGAGCATGTTTTCAAGCCACAACCAGTGTTCACTTAATTTAATTTTTTTTTTCAGTTGAATAATGTCCTAAAAATAAAATAACTTTCAAGCATGTTCCTCTGCACCAATTAAGCACCTTTGGATTGGAGTCACATATTACACTAAACCATGAATCATGATTTACTGACTACAGACTGACAATCAATGAAATGGGCAGCATAAAAATTTAATAATAAATACAGTGGCTAGGTTCACACAGTGTGCTCTGCCATCGTGAAACAAATGCTAGAGTATTTCAGAGAATCTCACTTTAATGTCAAATAACACTCAAAACATTAAGAAATGACTATCAATGTAGGAATAGTGCCTAGGGTAGAGTCATTTCAAATTCACTATGAGATTGGACATCAAATGTATCAATCTAGATGACACAAGCAAATATTCATATCTGTTTCCCCAGTGGCCAGATTGGATACTTCTGTAAAATTGAAAGACAATATGAAGACAATAGTCCCTGCTATTGTTGGCTTAGCAAATGGGGTTTTATTTATTTATTAGAAATATCTGTATGCTGATGCAATCTCGGGGGGTATCTCTCTATAAAACAATATCTAGAAACAAAAACACATTACTATTACAAGAATAGGAAGAAAATAATATATGGGAACACTTAAAATTAGGAAAAGTCTCTCCAAAAATGCTTGGTCTTTAGGAGCTTATAGAAACCAACAAAGAGATCTCCACAGGAAGGCTATTAATGACATATGTGGGATCTGCCCCCAAAATGTAGCCTGAGATAGCCCTCTCTACAATACTCCATTCTGTTTCCCAGCCTGCTATTTTCCATCCCAACCTGCCCACCCCCATAAACAGACAGCCAATATCTGGAGGCACTGAACACATCAGTCTAAAGATTTTAGTACTGCAAACCTTGAGATTTCTTTTGGTCCTAAGTGATGCTGTTTTGGCTTCAAAAGGAACTGCACTAATTCTTCATAATTAGAAATAGATGGAATTATATCCTGCAATTACAGTATTTTACCATTATTCAGTATTCCATTAGCCTCTCAGAATGTTTCAGAGAAGACAAGGACTTGGAATGCAAAGGAAGTTTTTCCTGTCCTACAGATTTCATTTATCATATATTTTACTTGTACCTTAATATTTCATCATGCAGGATTGTTGAACCTGAAATAAAATATCAACTGGACAATTTTTTTGCTAGAGAAACTGCCTCTTATGAAACCTGTCATTTGTTATAAGTGCTTTTTTTTTGCTTCATAATAAGATTGGTTCATATATCTGGAAGTTTTTAGAAAGTAGCAGGTGCCTTCCTTCAAGGATGTATTTTTCTATTTTCACTGCCTGGCAGTGCAGCGTATTTCTTCAGCTTCTGTATGTGATGAATTTAAGAGAAAAACAAGTACAGCTGGGAGGCTGGCAGTGGTAAGTACAAAGCCTAGTGCTATGAATATCTCTAGGGACACGTGAATAATTGGCTGTCCCCCAGCTATATATTTTTTCTCAACCCTTTCTGGGTGGAGAGATCTGGAATGAAAATTAACCTGCACCAGGGGTCAGTGCAGAGTTGGGAAGTTAAATCCATCAGTCCCAGATTTCTCACTTGACAGAACAGAACAGCAGGATTCACCAGGAAAAAGGTACAGTATGACCTTGTTTGGAATTTGAATTCAGTTTTTGCAGATTATCAAGTTTGAATTGGTTCACTGAGAAAGATTACCACCATGAATATGGGCTATGAGGAAGTAAGTGAAGTAAAAAAACACAATTGTTTTCTAGTTAATAGCTAGTAAGTCACAACTAAAAGTCACAACTTTGATATATCACTTTCCATTAAACTGGCTTTAATGGATGAGAGTATAACAAGTTTTGAATCCTGAAGTAGAAGGCATAATAATGTTCTGCATCTATATTTTCTGAGCATAGCACCTTGTCTTTCTCCACTTTATCAGATTATTTTCTTGAGTGTGGAAAGAGAGAAAAGAGCATGATTAAAGAGAATGGGGAATGCTAAGCCAATGGTGGGTATTGCACACAGCTTGTATAATGTCAGTGGAAAAAACATTGTAATTGGTTTCTGGGTATGTCAGGCACTGCTGCTTCTAACAGGGCTGCAGGTAATGCTTCAGAGCTGTCTGGCAGATATTATTACAAGTCTATTGGCAAAGAATATTGTTTAATTTTTCCAAAGTAAGAGAACAAATTCTAGTTCAGCAAAAGAATTTTCTCTTCCTGTGTTCTGTACTGGTCAAAACGACCACAATAAATTGAATTGGATCCAATTCTTATGTTGCCTCTTTTCTGGGATCAAGACACTGTTTGGTTGTACTTCTATTATTTGTGGTGTATCGTAATTTAATTTTTCTGTGAAATCAGGACTTCTATGAAGCTAAACATGTGGGACTTAAGTTTTAAATCTATTGCTTAGAGTCCCTGAGTTATTTCTGGATTTCTTTTCCATTTAAGTCAATGGAAATGTAAAATTCTAAAAGAAGGAGCTTGATTTTGATTGAAAGTGTATGAAAATGATCAAAATTTGGTATGGCAGTGTTGCCTTTTGCCAGGCAGATGTGCAGATCAGAATTTTGCTTTTTAGCATGTAATTAAAGTAATGAGCATTCTTTATAAGCAGTGAAGAAAGCTATGGTACAGGCTTTTGCTGATCTCATTCATCAGCTACATCCAACTACAATTTTCTTTCCCTTCACCTCAACCAATGTATTTTTGTTTCATATTTTTCAGTCCTCTTTTTTTCTTTTTATATGACCAAACAATTGAATATATTTCTCACCTTTGTATTCCTATTCTTTTAGCACTTGCTTCACTTTACCTTTCTCCTATAAGTGTAGCAGGTATAATCAAAAAGGTACAGTTGTATAAACTACTGTAGATATGGCCATATTTACTTTCTTTTGCATTATCTCATTATTTAATTTCTTTTGCATACTATTTCTTATTCCTTTTCTGCATTGTGCCCAAAAGGGAATAGCACGATGGGTTGATATGTATGTACTAGAAGTTTACAAAACATACAGTGCATGAATGGTTGCAGGTCAGCTGATTTTAGGTGACTGTGAAGTGTAGAAGCTACAGTGGATGAGATAAAAAAAAAACCTGTCTGGAATTTTTCTCTCAAAACACCTAGGTTGCAACCCTCAATATATTACTAAAGATTTAACTCCACTGCATAATTGATAACATTGCTTATTTTCTGTGATGCAAAATAAGATATGGAGAGTAATCTTCCAGGAAAATCTTTAACTCCACTCTCTTTTCTGGTAGGCTGAACAAAGGTAATTGGAATGAGTTACCTGTCCCTGATCACAAAAGCCTTGCTGCTGGGATTGATGATTGCTACTACAGTTGTGGAAGGAGTTGTGGCTGAGAACCAAACCAGAATATGCCAACTAGCCCCACTCTGGAAGATACATGGCATAGACCCAATGGCTGGAATGGACGGCAAGGTGACAGTGGTGGCCCTTTTGAAGGCCAGCTGACAATTTTGTCTCAAGCAAGCAGCCAGGTGAGTTCAGCCCATAGAGAAAATAGCTTCCTTCAAGTGCTACAAAGTGTCTAAAGAGAAAACACAGCTTTGGCATTGAGATTTTTGCAGAAAATACTGAACTGGTTGGAGCATTTATTAAATAGTAGAAAGGACCAATTCTTCTTAAATTCCTGTTCAGCAAGATACAAAATGAACCTTTGGCTGTAATATGCAAGATGAGATACACAAAATGGAATGGGTATAATCTAACCTATGAATTATAATACTGCATGATACATATTCAGGTATGTCTAAAAATATTCATCTGTAATTGCTATAGCAGGCCATTTAATGAGACAATAAAAGAAAGTGATGTCTCTTGCTGTACAGTTTTTATCCCAAATTATATAAAGCAGTCCTTTCCTAATGCATTCAAATGTCTTGGATTTCAACTCTCATAATCCCTAACCAATTATGAATGTTGCAGTCCAACACATTTAAATTGTCACTATCAGTGATGAACGGGGGCTGGGAGTTACTTCTCTGCATGTTCTCTTCTAAATGAACTTGTTCTTTTCATAACCAGCCTTGGCAGCTTGCAAGAGAAATTGTCTGGCGATGGTGTGGCCAATGTCAGTTTCATGATTGTAAATGAAAAGACCCCTTCCTCCAGGGCAATGTACTGGGAACTCAAACGACATACTCCCAAAAGCATCCCAGTTTACCAGCAACAAATCCTGGAACCTGATGTCTGGCAAATTCTAAAGGGCAACAAGGATGATTTTCTAATATATGACAGGTTGGTGGTATCTGAGACTGGGAAAAATCCATTCAAGTGTACTTGCAAAGATATAACATGATTATAAAAACTCTTGGATTCTACAGTGGGGGATGAAAGGAATCAACTAAGCCTAATTTAAAATCATCAAAAAACTATAGAGCACATAGAGGGAAGAAGCCAAGAGGCATGTTCCTTGTCTATTAGATAGGAACCTTTTTTCCCCATTCTGTCATTGATAAAAATATGCCAGGCCACTCAAGTTACATTCACTTCTTTTCACACATGGATGGATCCTAGAGCATTCTGAAATAAACTTCTTGCATTTTCTTTCATGGCATTTGGACTGTGCAGGTGCAGGAAGCTAACATTCCATATCCAATTGCCATACAGTTTTCTGCACTTACCATATGTGGAGGCAGCTGTGCGCTACACACACCGCAAAGATTATTGTGGCAATTGTTCCTGGTATTATCTGAACAGCAGCCAGGAGGTAAGAGTTTAAGTCTTCTTTCCCTCCTTCAGTCCATTTAAGTAGGACATTTCTAATTTGCTCAGCTTATTTTTTGATACTTAAGAATTCTCCAAGATTTCTGATTACATATATTTTACAGTGGAGGTGAGATAATACAGTAAATGGGGAGAGATATTTTATATTTTCCTTTGCAATATACAAGGTCAAGGAAAAATTGGAGTATTTAAATTGTATCTTTAATTGTGATAGGAGAGGTGGAGCTGAAGGATCTGAAAGAATAACCTCAAAATGAGACCACAAAGGATGCAGATTTAATTATTTATATCCAAATCTATTATATATTGGCTAAATACATTGTTCAGCTATACTTTGCATAACCATGACTGGTGAATAAAAAGTTAATTTTATTTGCACAACATGCTATGCCAATACCCACTGTGGCTGAGTAGGAAATATGAATCAAGTCAAATAGTAGATAATGATGGTCAAGGCTAAAGGGGCATCTTGCACTTTATTTTTCTGCACCTTTGATTGTTTTCTATTTATCTAATATTAAAAATGAATATAACTCAAACAATTTTTTGGGGGGAGAGAAGTCAATTAAGTAGTTGTTATTAAAATGCAAGGATATTTTTGAATTCATTGTCCTTTTTTTTAAAAAAAACTCTCCTTCCTGCTACATATATTGTGGAACCATACTTGCATCTCCTGTCATAACTGCTGAGTTCAGTTGTGCCAAATCAAAATGTGATTTGTGTCTTAGCTTGTGGTGCAAATCCAGCCAACTACTGTAAGTTATATTCTATGAAGCATAGATAAATAGTTGAACACTATTATAGTGTAAACCTATATTCTCATCATCTAGAAACAACAATCTTATTTTTTAAAACCACTTTATTAAAATTAGGAACATGGCCTTAAGAGGGTCAACAGAAGAATCTATATTTGCTAGGTGACTAGCAACTCATTTTGCCAAGCTAGTTCACTTTGGCAGTTTGCAAATCTGTTCAACAAAACAGCTGAATATAAATACACAGCAAGTGGATCACTTAAGATTAATATATATGCATTCTCCTTTACACTTAAAATGTTCCATCTGTCTTCATTCTGAGTCCATCTTATATCAGAACTCACTGCTGTTTCACAGGTGAATAACACAGCAAGTACTCTTGTGATGACCACTGAGGCTCCTGGAGACAAAGCGAAGAGCCCAAAGTAATGAAAAAACAGCCTGAAAAGAAAAATCAAGAAATGCCTGACTTCAAACACATAGTCCAGAACCATTCCCATCATGGGGGAATTAACATAGTCCAACCATCCCTTCATTCTCAAAATCATTCAGAGAACCACCATACAAGAGAATCTCATTAAATATCTAAAGTATGGACATATAGTTTCAACTGTTAGGAACCCCAAAACTTTACACTAAAAAACTAAGCAATACCATATAAGAAATAGCTAAGGACATCTCAGAGGGGTTCTATGTTTACACATCTCAGAAGGGAATGGTTCTGTGTTTACACAGAGTAAGAAAACAGAATATGCCAAATTATTCTCAACATCATATTAAACTATGTTCTGTTTCATTGTGATTTAGCCAACAATTAATTTGGATTTGACTGATTTAACAGCAGGGCTCAGCCCACAGTTGAATAACTAGAGGTTCATACCTGGTCTCTCAGAAGAAACTTCTTGGGAGTGTAGGTTGGTATTTCTCACTGCCACCACCTATCTTCTAGGGCAGTGTTTCTCAACCCCAGCAACTTTAAGATGTGTGGACTTCAGCTCCCAGAATTTCTAGACCAGTACTGGCTGAGAAATTCTGGGAGCTGGAAGTCCATGTATTTTAAAGTTGTTGAGGTTGAAAAACCCTGTTTTAGGGAATGTCTCATCTCCTGACTTCCCAACTAGTCATTATCTTATTATGTAAGATAATGCTTTCATGCACACTTTCCAGCAAATTAAAAGAAAAATAAAATGATGTCAAGGAAATACATTTGGTATTTTCCTTTTGGTGAGAAAGTAGGTCAGCTACACAAGGTATATAAATCTTTTTTTAAAAGAAAGTGCAAAATTTTCTTTTTAACTTTAAATTGGCACATGCAAAACATTTAATGGTAGAGGAAATAAAAATGTAAAGCTGCTAAAATTATGAATGGAATCTCAAAAGGAAATTCTAATAGAAAAATATACAGGAAAATATAAAGTTCTGACTGACCATAAGATGCTAGATATGCTATTAGTACAGAAACAACATTGATATAAAGGGATGCTAATTTGCATGAAACACACAAGGATTTAGTTATATAGAGACAACAATAGAAACAATAAACTAGTCTTGAAAATAAACAAGATTATACAATATTTCTAGCTCAAATTCTTACCTAATTCTTTAGGATATCTTGAATCTTGCACTTCTAATAAATTTTTTAGCAAATTGGCACTTAGTCTTCTTTCGCTGGGAAGTAAGTTTTGATTCCCCCAGCTTTACATTTCCTGCTTTTCTGCACTCAATGAAGTATGTAGTGTAACCTAAATATTGCAGTCACTGCAGTCTGAAACTGTTCAGAAAAGTACTTAACCAAAATGGAAAGATGGGATGAAGATCAGAATTAAGATTTGAAGAAGGATGACCGTCTAAGTGAGGGAAATGGAGGTAGCTAATTGGGCTTGGTGTCCTTTATTTGGCACACTGGAACTGAATGACTAATTTGAGAATTGTTTTTGTAGAACTTTTGAAAGGAAAATGTTTGCTGGATTGGAGAGAATAAAATGGAATTAACTGGATTTACAGAAATTTTACTTGCTTCTATATGTATCTCAATGTATGTGGTCAGACAAGGTTTGGGGTAAAGCTTGAGTAAGTGCCAGCACATTTGAGATGACCAATGAAAGAAGTTTATTCTTGACATATTGGCAGAAATAATGAAAAATAATACATCATGTATTTACAAATAATACTGTATTCTGATGAAAGTAAACTATCTGAAATTGCATATGAAGTCTTTATTTGCAGTATCTTACAGATGCATTCCAAATTAGACTTTTATTTAAAACGTGCATGCAGTAATATGATCAAAATAATTTTTGCTTAGGATAGCAAATTTAAAAACTATCCTTAGCTATGAGCTCCTATCCAAATCTTCCAACATTCTTCCAGTTTAGATCTTTTCCACCTTATGACTTGTTTGCTTTTACAACATTCTGCACAAAGACCCTGAATTATCTGAATGTGGTTAACATGGTTGTAAAATATTTGCTAAAGCTTATCCTTTATCTTTTTTTCCCTATAACAGCAGTCCACTCAAGAAATTGCTTTTTAGTTCTTTTTTAAAATTATATTTATCCTCTGCCTAAGCATAAGGTGACATATATTTTTTTTCCTCTGGTTTATTTTCACAAAAATCTTATGGGATTGGCAACACTGAGTGATTGTGAACCCCCAAGATTAGTGGTTTTGTGATTGAATGGAATTTTGAACCAGAGTTTTTCAGATGTAATCCAGCACTATCAACTGTAGGCTCATCTGCATAGGGCCAAAACAGCCAAGACAATAGCTGCAAATGCATGATGGAAGTGCCACACTTTTTTACTTGTGCTACAAATATATGTTAAAAAAAGCTGGGCCTTTAACAGTCTCAGCCACCTTCTTGCTGTTTTTGACATAAAAGGGTATCATTGCAAGATATTAGCAGGTCACAACCATTTGGTCAGCAACCATTCAAAGTTGATGCTGAATGAATGAGACTTATGACAAGTCTCAGCGTTCCCAGCAGTCACATAATTGTGATCCCGGAGTTTGGCACTTGTTTTGCAATTACAATGTTGCCTCAAACAGAATTAAATAAGTACTTTAGTAGCAATTCTTAGTATATTAGGAATTTACTTTTTTATAAGATGTTTTGAATTATTCTTTTTCTGCATAAGTCAAATGCTGCTCTTGAAGAACTGCTGGCCAGATGTCCCTTAATCTTAACTTCCATATTTTAATTACAATTTTGTAAAGCAATTTTTTAAAGAAAACAATTTGCAGAATCAACAAAAGAAATGTGAAAAAGAAACAAGTGCCATAGAATTAACTCTGTAATGACAGTTTCTACAAAGCCATCAGAACAACCAAAATTTGCCAGCTACCTAACAACCCAAAAAGAACCAGTAAGTAAAATTAGTAATAATAGATCAAGTTCTACTCAGATGCCAAATTAATTTTGGAATAGGATTTCCAAAGGAGATCAAGCAACCATTGCTAGATCCTCTTTATATCTAGGCAATGATAGTATAGATAGCACTTTCTATATTTGACTATTACAAAACAGTGATATGGATTCCTTGAAAAGTCTTTTGAAACATTTACTCAGAAGCATCTAGATAAATTAACTATGCTTTAAAAAACATAGAACAGTGACATTAAGAAGAGAGGAAGCTACGTGCAACTGGGAGAATCACTCTAATTCTAATCACACTGTAAATTTAATAGGATAAAACACAGAGGGCATTTCTATGGTTAGATAATGGAGAGATATAGAAGGCAATAAAGAAAACCAGAACCTTCAAAGTAACTAGGTCTAAGTTTTGCCTTTTTTAAGAGAATTTAATTTTTCAGAATACTGATATGCAGCTAAAACTGTAACTGTTTTCAGGTTCTTTACATATATCACTGTTCCACATGTTTCACAATGACAAAATATGCTCCCCTTTTCAATTGCCTCCCGGAGATAGTTTTTTTTTCAAGCCGTAAGAATAAAATCTTATTACAAATACCCCTGAGAATTCAACTTCAACAAAGAGCAATTCAGAAAAACACTTAGAGATAATTGCAGATAGAAAGAGTATGGAAGTACAGAAGTACAGAAAAATTTTCCGAAGCAATTGCCAAATTCTGAGCAAGTTGAAATGAAGTGTTCCTAGGATTATTAGCTTAAAATCTCAAAGAATTGAAGATAAGAAGAGTTGTTCATCCTATATTACTGCTCTTTCCCCATTTTCCAAGTTCTATTCTTTGAATAAACCTAGCAGCTAAATTTGCATAATGAATTAAACTGTAATATTTTTCTCCCACTTAATTGTGTCCAATTGTCAGAGACTTCCTAACAAGTCCCTGCAATTTTCTTAGCAAGGTTTTTCAGAAGTGGTTTGTCATTGTCTCTTTCCTAGAGCTGAGAGAGAGTGACTAGCTGAAAGTCACCCAACTGCCTTCATACCCAAGACAGGACTAGAATTCAGAGTCTCCTGGTTTCTAGCTTGATACCTTAAACACTACACCAAACTGGATCTGAATCCATAATATAGTGGTTAGCAAGTAATAATGGCTATCCTGTACCTATTTGAATACTAATACTGTTCTAGGTTAACTGCTCCATTTTTTAAATGAAGAAATTCTTCCTAATATCCAACCCAAATCTCCATTTTAATTTCAAGCTCTTAGATCTTAGCCAGTTCTAAGGAGGCACTGTGGTGTAGTGATTAAGGTGCTGGACTAGGAGTCAGGAGACTGACTCTTTGGCATAGAAACCAACTGGGTGGCCTTGAGTCAGTCATTCTCTCATCAAAACCAGCATCAAGCCCAGTGAAAACTCAGCTGAAAAATAAACCCCTTGCTGCACTAGTATACACTAGGAACTTCATTATGGGAACTAGACAAGCACAGTACAAATAAGCAGAATCTGCAACTAAGTAGATCATATGCTAAAACGATTTTGTTCTGCTCTGTTTCAACAAAGGACAAGCTTACTATGTGCACATGACGTCTTTTTAAATATTTGTAGATCACTATCTTATCTTATCTTAGTCTTTTTTGTAAGTTAAACACACAGTGATTTTATCCATTTGTTTTTAAAACCTTCAGCACTTTAAGATTTATAAACCATTCCAATAGAAGACAACTCTGAAAAGCATTTCATTCTGTGTCTTCATAAAGTCAACTCAGAACTGGACCTGTGCTCCAAGTGTGATTTAACCAATGCAGAGTTTATCTAGTTTATCTCACCTACTTTCCAAGACCAAGATCAATAAGCAGCCAAGAAGTGCTTGTTGTCTTAGAATCTAGATTGATTCAGTAGCATGCAGAATGTCTTGTAGCAGGAAATTCAGTGTGTGATTTTGGCTTAGCCAGTGGGGTTATAAATCATGGTTCATATACTAACATGGTGTTTACAGTCACAACTTATGAAAGAAATTAACCAGAGAGGAGTCAATCACCTCTCTGCAGGACAAATATGAGACATTAGCATGATTTGTCCAACAGGAAATTCTACTTTTATGAGAATACCTTAGCTGAGGATTGGTATCTGGAAAGCTCCTATCTTGGAGAAATTATTTTCCTAACCCTCTTGCCTTGGGGCTATGGGGAACTGCCTAGCAAATGGATGGCCACTGCATCCAAAGGTCACCTTAGAGTATCTGTCCTTTGGATTCAAGTCCACTGGACTAAGTAGATCAGTTGCTTAGCTAGCTGTTTCTCAAAGTACTGCCAAGACAAAGCATGAGATTATTTCAATGCTGCTCCCCCCTTCTCCACACAGGGTAACAAATAGCATTCCTTGTGACAAGGAGCTTGGAAACAGCCAACAATAAAAAACAGACAAGAATATTTTGATCCTACTACCACACAAGCTCAGAAAAAGTGGCTCAAGGAAGGTAGCTGCTGCTTTCATTCATTCTGCTTAAGATATCTTACCTAGCCTGCTACATTTCAGATGGTAGACTCCATGTGGGATTTTGTAGTCCACTACATTTGGAAAGAAAATAAGCTACAAAGGGCTGATCTAATAGAGGCACTTCCGTTGTCAAGACAATCATCATCTATCATTCATCCAATGAAGTGGACTGTAAACCTTTTAATAGAAGTTCATCTGATATGAATAACTGGCTTCAAACATCCCACTGAATCACTCTATTAATCATGCTTAATTTATTAATAAGGCATGTAACTGGGTTCTCACATTGCCATAAACCAGACCTGGGCATTTTGAGGCCCGCAGGCCAAACACGGCCCGCCGGCCGGCTTTGAACGGCCTGCAAAATGTTGCTTAAAAAGTCAGAAAATAAAACCTTTTAATGCATAGATTAAAATCCAATGCTTTTACTTTGACGCCTGTTAATTCACGTAATGTGTACGTAGGCCTACGTCGAACACGTAATCTGTCAATTAAGCCAATGAGTGCACATAAAGTGCGTGTGACTGACACCCTGTCATTTTCACCCATCAAAAATGTCCACTCACACCAAAAAAAGAAAGGTGGATACCGAAGGCAGAGGTTTCCTG
>JANHZU010002427.1:1258118-1273528 GCA_032468055.1 Acrochordus granulatus | reverse complement strand
TGGCATATTGCAGTCAATGGGGTCGTGAAGAGTTGGACATGTCTGCGCAATTGAACAACAACAACAATCTTCCTTTCTGGCTGGTTTTGATGCATGTAAACATGCCCTGCAAAGGCTGCTGGGAGTGCCTAGAAGACTTGGGAGAAATAGGTGTTGCTACTCACACCAGTGTCTGTATCAGAGGCACTTTGCCTCATTAAAAGGCTAAACCCTATCCTTAACTTCTAATTAACCTTTTAATACTGCCTTCTTACATTAAAAAAAAATCTGTAGTCCTAGAAGGCTGATTTTTAGAAGTTACTTTCTTCTCTCCTTTGACTTTTCGTATTGGTTTCTTCCACTATAGTAATATGCTTAGCTAGCTCATTTTCTCACTTCATTACACTACACACTCCTAAGTGGTAAATAAACATTGTTTAGAAGAACTATCATTATTTCAGATGTACGAATAGATTTCAGGTTCCCAAGTTTTGATTAAAAAAGGCTTCCCAATTTTAAATACCAGTTCTAAAATTTACAAGACGATGCGTGTATGCTTATGTTCCAAACATGGGCAACTGGAGGATTTCTTATTCTTTACTATTAATGAAAAAATTAATTGAATTTGGTCATATACGTCTATGTTAATGTAAAGCTGTTCTGAAAATGGTTCTTTCCACTAAAAGGAAAAGACTCACCCAGGAAGTATTAAACGGGTTGGAGTTGGAGTAGTGGTGAGATGGCTTGCTGATATTATTATTAAATGGCAATTCATGCATGAGGAATTCGATCTGATCAGCCAGAATGTCAGTTCCCGTGAGCCATCCATCCTTCTGCCTGAGCAATGTAATGGCTTTCAAGTCAAGGAGGATAGACAAGAGGTTCTTTGGAAAATGTCAGTGGCATGCCTTGAGCATTGCTGGCAGCATCTCCCACTTTGGCTGATGCTTCCTGTTCTCTGGGAATTACATTTATCTAATCATTGAGTTGCATGCAAGGAGCAGAAAATGAAGAAGACAAAGAGAAACAATATTTTTCATAATGGACAATTGCTTCCAAACACACATCCAAAGAAAAGCACATTTAATGCTACCGCTAAACAGGGATTAGAAGAGATCCATTGCTGTTCATAGAAACAGGGTCCCAGCAGACTGTCTTTTATCAGCTTGGGAAATATGACTGTCTTATGGTTATGGTCATCCATGTATTAGTAACCTTGATATGTGAAGCTAAGAACTAGCCAGAAAGCACCAGCTAATGCAGGATAGAACAATGAGAAGCCTACTCACTAGTGTTGACCAATCTGAATATATCCCTCCAGTATTGGCTCAACTATGCTGGAAGCTGTTCAATGGTTGCATTGAATTCAAAGAATAGGCATCAAGTATTGATCTTAAGGACCAACCTATCTGAAACAAAGATCATTTTCAGAAGCTTTCTCTGACAGCTGATTTCTCAATGGTCAATTTTTAAAAATTGTTTTTGCTATGATCCTCCTACCTAAAAAGTTCTGCATGGTAGACTCATGTCATATACTTAAACTCCTAGCTTAGATTATCAAACTGGCTCGTCCCTGGAGTTGTGGGCAGGATTCAGATGGGTTATGGGTGATGGATTTAGACCCCCTCCAGGTGGGAACCAGTGGAGCCCAATTCACTACATCTTGGGTATGTATTCACACAGAAGTTCTGTTACATGGGTCAAGCAAAATTACCTTAACAGACTTGGATGACTGTTTTGTTTTTAAGAAAAAAATTGACATAGTTCAGTTCAAACATTTCTTCAACTTTTGTGCAGAAATGAAAAAAACAATTTTTATTTTTAGAAATTTTATAAATTACCCTTGTGTGTCTTTAAAAAAAAGTTTTCTCTTGTTTTTTATACCTATATAATGAGTCTCACTAAGAAATTTTATTGAAAAAACAAATGAGATGCAATTAAAAAGAACTAACTTACAAAAAAAATCTATGCAATTAGCTCAAGTATTTCTTTAGTACAGTATTTAGAAACAAAATATAGGACTCAAATGACAGTTATTACAATTTATGTGGATCATGGAAGAAAAGAAAGAGGAAAGGAAAACTCTTCTAAAGCTAAGGATCCATGTAAGAATTGGTGCCCAATTAATTCATATGAGTTAATTAATTGACTGATCATTAATAGACAGAAGCGATGTTATATAAACCAACACTATATGGTCTCAGAATGATAATTATGGAAGCCAATTAAATAAGATATTCACTCCTTTCACAATCTTTGGGATCACATATTACTATATCTATGTATCTAGTTATTAGAAGTTATGAATTTTTTTTTTGCTAGATACTGCTATGATCACTTTTTTGTAATTGATAATGGACTGCATTTAAAACAGAGTTTTGCTCCTGTCCCATAGTAATTTCTTGCAAAACTGATACCTAAAACTATAAAACTTTGGTTAATAACTGGAATGGCTATATTTACTCACTTGAAGCAAACAAACAAAAGATTTAAAATGTTCTATTGCAACGTGTACCTTGAATCTTTCTTTCTATAATTACTGTTACAGGCAGGCTAATAGACAATATCTGGGTTTTCTACACATAGCTCTGTAACTATCCTAGACAGTGAAAAATCCAGCATGCTGTTTATGCATAAATGGATAGACAGCAAATCTGATTTGTCTGATGCAGCCAGGCTATATTTATATTCTTCAGGATGTGGTAATCAGTCTTCAAACATCACAAGCTAACAAAAAGTGCTTTCAGATGAAAGGCTCCATTATATACATACACATTGAAATGTTATTTCCTTTCAAGAAACTTTATATTATGATATGGAATGAGAAATTGTGGGAATGTTATAAGGGATGATAGTGAATACACCTAAAAGTAATTTATAGGCTTGACTATGACCACAATGGAATTTCTGTTGCTAAGTGGTTGTTAATGTGTTCAAATTTATCACCTTTTTGACATTTGTTAAGCAAATTACTGCAGTTCTTAAGTGAATCATATGGTCATTAAGCAAATCTGGCTTCCCTCATTGACTTCATTTATTGTTATGTTATTATTTTATTTACTGTCCCAGAAACAAATTCCTTGCGTGTCCGATCATGCTTGGCCAATAAAGTATCTGAATCTAAATTTGACTTTGCTTGTTGGAGCCAGTAGGAAGATCGCAAATGGCAATTATATGACTCCAGGACACTGCAACCATCATAAATATATGCTGGCTGCCAAGCACCCAAATCTTGATCACGTGACCCTGAGGATGCTGCAGTAGTCATAACTGCAAGGACTGGTTGTAAGTCAGTTTTTCCAGTGCTGTTGTAACTTTGAACAGTTGTTGCGCGAGTGGTTGTAATTGACTTACAACTTATATACCAGGACCATTCACAATGCCTTTATTTCTTTGCAAACCATTCTTACCTTGGCCAAACTTTAGGAGTGGGCGATTAATTCAGCCACTACCATTAAATGCCCTCCTTCCCCCATTGGCAGAATTTCTGTACATAAACAAGGAAACTAAGGTAAAAAGTTTGCTGCCCTCCTCCCCTTAACTAGGTAGCCAGCTGCAGTAATATGTTGGTACTGTGATATCTGATGCAATCTATTTTTAGTAGGTAACCCTTCGATTGTCATATTTTGGGAGCCCTGGTTACACACTTTCCCAGGACTCTGAATTTATCACAGCTTCTTTTCTTTAAACTTTCCCTTTTTTTCTTTTTGAGGATCTCATTGATTCTTTTCTAACAGATCTTTCTTGATCTTCCCTTTCCTTCAATTCATTGGGACAATTGTTTTCTACTTGATCCTTATTCATTCAGTGTAGATCACAAAATTACCTATGGAAATGATAGCTTTGTGATCTATTAATTTGCAGATCTGTATTTTGTATTGCTTCATAGAAATTCACATCCCGTGCAAATCACTTGATTCTCAGCCAACAACTTTGCACTGTTTTCATTGTAAAAAATGCATCCATTTGTATTGCTGACCAACAAATAATTTTGTTAAAAAATCTGATAGCAATTTTAACAATTACCAGAAGCATTGCTAAATTACCCACGATTTACATTCTTATACATTTATCTATAAATACTTCCTTATCTTACTCCCTACTCAGTAAGCTTCAAACCTTTTGTTAAATATTTCGTCTGTCATCATACATGCTTTCCAGCCATCATATACACAAAATAATGTAATTTTATAACATTATATCACCTATCTTCAAATCCACATTTGTTAAAAGTTCCATAATTCAAGGCTATGCCCTTTATCATGTGTCTTCTCCAAATGAACAAATCTGCAGTAAACTTTTTCTTGCCTATATACATTTCTCCATAAAATGCTGAAGAGCAAAATTTTATTCCACATATTTCCTACCTGGCAAAAGGTTTCCTTGTGTTCTTCTAGTCAACAGCTGCAGCATTTATATACACATTAAACAAGTCATAATAATGACTTGTATGACAATAATGCTTATTGTCATAAGCATTATTGTCATAATAATGACACTTGTCACTTGTATGACAATAATGCTTATTGTCATAAGCATTTTGTTTCTTCACTTAATGTCACTTACGAACATAAGTGCAGAAGCAGCTGGATCATCTAATCCAGCTGTCTGTTCTCACAGTGGACAACCAAGTGCCTAAGCAAGCCCACTACTCGCCCACTGCCATCAAGGCAGTGATGACTTCCAACATTTCCTCACTTCAGTTTCATCCCAAATATTCTTCACTTTTATGTTTAGTTCCATTTGCTCTTCTCAAATCTTCCTGTTTTAACCCACTTCACTTATTTCCAAAATACATATATTTTGATATTTCCATCAAAATCCCAGTGTTTTCTCTTTTCATCTTAGTAAGCTCTTGCTATATTTGTACAGTCTTTACTGCTGGGTACACTATGCAATAACTTTCTTTTCTCATTTTTACAGGAGTTATGCTGTTTATGCATTTTCTTTCATCCATAGGTCCTTTCACTTCATCATTCCATCAGGAATTCTTTTTCATACTTCCAATGAACATAACTCGACACACTCCTATGGCAGTCTGAAACATAAGTCTTTTTCACTCCATTTCAGGCATCTCCCACATCCTCTTTATTTATGCCCACTTTTCATTCATTCTGTTGAAAGATTAATCTACTGTACCTTCTGATTTTTTTTTGTATAGGACTCACATTTTTTTAGCAGTCACTCTACTTTCACTGTCTTGTCTTGCCTGGTTTTTTTCCTCCCATGTAGATATTTTCCCAAGATACAGTCTTGACACTACCAAAAAACAAAGCTCTGTCTCCTCTTCAGGTTTCTAGGATGAATAGTTATTCCATCTCATGTGGAATTTCTGGGTGAGAAAAAGTGGAAGAAATGCAGGAAAAACACAAGTAAGTCAGCACCATCTCTGTCCCCTCCTCAACCTCACCCAGAATTCCATGACGGAAGCAAAGAGTCACTCTTAAATAGAGGCAGTATTAGTTGCTAGTTGCAATAAAATGCCTGGTTAAGGAAGGAAACCATTTTTCCAACTGTATATTCTTTCTCATATATAAAATCTCAGAACTGTTTTTGTTTTTTGCCCAAGAATCACAGCTTTCAGTAAAAGCAGGAGAGGTTTTGGGCCCAGTATCTTCCAAAAGCAGCCAAAAAACAATTTAGAAATCAGAAATGCTTAAAAGGAACAGTTTGGCAATAGGAAACTTAATTGCAAACACATATTATATTCACTGAAAACTTCCAGTATCCTGGAGTCAGATCAGAAAGAGTTTACTGGCTAAGAAGGGCAATGACATCTTAGGAAAAACCCACAAGTATATTTTAGAGATTTTTTTTCATCATAGCCTTTTTTCCTTCCAATTATCAGCAACTAAGCCTACCAGTATGACAAAAAGAAGTAGTTTAAATCAATTTATCAGGATTTTGTAAACGGTGCAGTGTTGATGACAAAGTGCTGGGCTTGAACTGGATAGACCTGGGTTCTAGTCCTATTCTAAGTAGGAAATATTTCTCCTTTTTCCTAAAGCTGGAGGAAACCATGGCATTAATTCTTCACCTAACCTACTTAGTGGTTTTGAGAGTATGATTATGAGGAATCATTCCAGATAAGAATTGTACACTTCTAGGAGAATGGATGAAGTTAAAAAAGATGGTTGTTTTTGGTTTAATCCAGTTTTAAGTGGCCATTCACCTTCTGGTTTCTAGTTATAGCTGGGAAAGATAGGCAGGGCATGGAAGGTAAACAATTATGAGGAAATGGGATGGCCGAGGTGTACTTCTCACAAGCAGAAGTGAAGGAAAAAGTAAAAATTATATCTCCATTTCACCACATCAAGCTGCAGAGAAGGCCCTCGGTGACTAAATGGGTCTCTTTCTAAAATCATCATTATCATCTGTAGATAGACATACAGAGAAATAGGTGCCATGGGAAAGGTCTAGCCTAATTTAGTTCTCTCTTAATAATGAATCAAATTAGTTATTTAAGTAGAGGAACATTGAATTATGTCAACTCACATCATCAGTCTGAAGTAATACAACTCAAATCGCACAGGTTTGCCATTTCATCTGCTGTTTCTGAGAAATAAGCCAGAGAGGGAAAAAAACAGAGTAGGCTCTTCTGAGTGGGAGTTAATGTGTAGGACATGAAAAAAAGACATCTTTAGAGGATTTCTGCTTGGAGGTTATCTGTCCCCAAGTATTTATATTTTTATTCGTTCCTCCATCAGATGTTCTTGGATTACATATTTTACTTTAAATATAGTAAAATATATGATAAAATTACATAATCATAAAAATAAATACACCTTAAATATGGATGAAAGCAGAGCATGGAGAACATTTAAATATATCTTACACCTGAGAGATTTTTGTTTTGTAACCCCCCAAAATAAGTTGCCAAGCAAATCTTTATGCAGAGAGAGTTCCCCAAAGACAGCAGAAAATATGTTCTCTTTCTTCTTTTGGCATCTACCTTCCTTTTGAAAAGTATAGTATCTAGGTTGGTTGATATGAACAAAGATGCTGCTGTAAGAATATTATTCTCAACAATGTAAGGCTTTGTAGGTAAATATCCAACTTGAACCTGAAACAAGTAAATCAGTTTCAGTTTCAAAGCAACTGGAAATATATGGTCTCAACAATCTATCCCAGTTAAAATATTGCTTGCTATGGTTTCAGACTACTTTCAAGGGCAACTGTATATTATAGTCTAAAATAGAAGATTACTGGAAAGTGGATCAATAGTATTTAAATTGTCCAAAGAATTACATAATTAAAAGCACACTTTTGTCACTGAGATCAGTTGGGTCTTTAGTAGCAATCCACGAACTCTGAGTATGCTCAGGCTGTATATGGTGATGGTCCATGTTATTATTCAAATTAAACTCCTCTTTTTCTTCTTTTGGCTGCTCCCGTCAGAGGTTGCTGCAGCAAATCTTCTGTTTCCATCTTCCTTGGTCTTCAACTTCTTCCTCAGTCACACCGACCTCCTGCATATCCTCTCTCACAGAATCCATGTACCTCCTCCTGGGCCTTCCTCTCCTCCTTCTGCCCAGTAGCTCCATCCTCAACAACCTCTTCCCAACATACTCTTTATCCTTCTGCAACACATGCCCAAACCATCAAAGTCTCGCTTCTCTCACTTTACTGCCAAATCTTCCTACCTATGCTGTCCCTCTAACATACTCATTTCTCATCTTGTCCAACTTTGTCACACCCAATGAGAATTGCAGCATCTTCAACTCTGCCACCTCTAGCTCCGCCTCTTGCTTTTGGTCAGGGCCACTGTCTCCAGGCCGTACAGCATTGCTGGTCACACCACCGTCTTGTAGATCTTCCCTTTCACCCTTGCAGATACCTTTCTATCGCAGATCACTCCTGACACTCTTCTCCATCCTGCCTGCACTCTCCTCCATCCTGCCTGCACTCTCTTCTTCACTTCTTTGTCACATTTACCGTTACTTTGGACAGTCAACCCTTGGTATTAAAGTCATCCACCTTTACCACCTCTACCCCTTGCAACTGCATCCTTCCACTATCCCCTCTCTCATTTATGCACATGTACTCTGTCTTGCTCCAACTGACTTTCATTCTCCTTCTCTCCAGTGTGAACCTCCATTTCCCCAGATTCATCTCAGTGTACTCCCTACTTTCACTGCAGATCATAATGTCATCTGCAAACATCATATTCCATGGAGACTCCTGTCTGACCTTATCCGTCAACCTGTCCATCACCACTGCAAACAGGAAGGGGCTGAAGGCTGATCCTTGCTGCAAACCTCCCTTAACTTTAAACCAATCTGTCATTCCTACCGCACACCTCACTGCTGTCACACTGTCTTCATACATATTCTGTATCAATTTCATACTTTTCCACTACTCCAGACTTCCTCATACAGTACCGCAGGTCCTCTCTCAGCACTCTATCATATGCTTTCTCCAAATCCACAAACACACAGTGCAGTTCCTTCTGGTGTTCCCTGTACTTCTCCTGCACCATTTTTAGAGCAAACATTGCATCGGTAGTACTCTTTCTTGGCATAAAACCACATTGCTGTTCCTCGATCATCACCTCTCCTCTCAGCCTAGCTTCTACTACTCTTTCCCACAGCTTCATGGTGTGACTCATCAACTTTATGCCTCCATAGCTGCAGCAGCTCTGTACATCCCCATTGTTCTTAAAAATCAGGACAAATACACTTCTTCTCCACTCCTCAGGCATTTTCTCACTTTCCAGAATTTTGTTAAACAATCTGGGGAGCAGCTCCACTGCCATCTCTCCTAAACAGTTCCGTGCCTCTACCGATATATCGTCTGGACCAACTGCCTTTCCATTTTTTATCCTCTTCGTAGCCCACCTCACCTCGTCCTTACTAATTTCCCGTACATCCCAGTTCACTAGGTATGCCTCATCTAACCTCCTCTTTTTCTACACATTTCAGCACATTTCCATCCGCATCTTTTACCACCCTTACTTGCAGCACATCTCTCTCCACTCTATTTCTCTGTCTGACGAGTCAATACAAGATCTTTTCTCCTTCAAGTTCAGCTTCTCATACATTTCATCATATGCTTTTCCTTTGCCTTGGCCACTTCTCTCTTCACTCTGTTTCGCATCTCCTTATACTCTCGTCTGCTTTCGTTTCTCGTTATCCCAATTTTTCTTCACTGTCTTTCCTCTTATGCTTTCCTGAACTTCTTCATTCCATCACCAAGTCTCTTTGTCTCCCTTACTCTTTCCAGGTGTCATACCAAGAACCTTCCTAGCTGTCTCCCTCGCCACTTCAGAAATAGCTGCCCAGTCATCCCACAATTCCTTATTGATGCTCAGGATCTGACTCATCTTCTTCCTAAATTTCACACAAAATTCTCCCTTTTTCAGTTTCCACCATCTGATTTTTGGTAGAATCCTCACTCTCTTCCTTCTCCTCACTTCTAAGATCATCTTGCAGACCACTATTCTATGTTGTCTAACGACATACTCTCCTGCCACCACCTTACAGCCTCTGATCTTTCAGACTGCATTCCTGCATAGAATGTAGTCCACCTGTGCGCACCTTCCTCTACTCTTATATGTCACCCTGTGCTCATCCTTCTTCTTAAAATATGTGTTTGCCACTGTCATTTCTATTCCATCACCTCATCACCAGTATTCCCTTCACCAACATGTTCATTCAAGTCTGCTCCAATCACTTTTCTGGGTATGCGGTGGCGCAGCGGATTAGTGCCACCAGTTATGCCAACCAGAATGGCCAGCATTCTGGCAGGTTCGGTCCGCAGCTCCGCATGACGGGGTGAGCTCTCGTCACTTGCCTCAGCTTCTGCCCACCCAGCAGTTTGAAAGCACGTAACAAATGGCGAGTAGATAAATCGGGTACCACTTTGGTGGGAGGTGGCTGGTTATGGCGGGAATAGGGTGAGTCGAGTGCCGAGAGCCGAGCGGCAAGTTGGAAGCAGGTGACCCTCCTGTCGGGGGCGGAGCAGGAACTGCGGAGATGCCCGGATACTACATCACCAGCCAGCGGGGGGGCGGGATTAGTTACACAAAATTGTATAATACTAATCTATGTAAGCCGCCAGAAGTCTTTGGAAACTGGCGGCATAGAAATGTGTGTAATAAATAAATAAATAAATGCATACCACCACTTCATCCAACTTACTCCAAAATTATTCTTTTTCATCAATCTCACACCCAACTAGTTGGGCATATGCACTGATATTTATCACTACCCCTTCAATTTCCAGTTTCTATTGGTCACTCTCTTCACTTTTAATACATTCTTGCTGAACTCTTACTTTAAAATTATTCCTGTGCCATTTCTCTTTCTATCCATGCCATGCTAGAACAGTTTGAACCCACCTCCAATGTTCCTTGCCTTACTGCCCTTCCACTTAGACTCATGCCCAAACTATTTAAGTCTCGCTTCTCTCACTTCATTGCCAAATCTTCCTACCTATGAACAGTAAATCTACTTTTCTCTGCTCCATCATATCAGCCAGTTCTCTTCCTTTACCTGTCATGGTGCCAACATTTAAAGTTCCTACTCTCACCTCCACACTTCTAACCTTTATCCTTTCCTGCTTTCTCCTGGCTTGCCTACCCCCTCTCCTTCTCCTCCTTTGTCCAACAGTAGCACACTTTCCAGTGGTACACTGATGGTTAACAGTACCACTGGCGATCATTGGTAACCTGGGCCTCAACTAATCCAGTATAGAAATCTGTTTATTTGCATATTAAGCCAGCATAGGTTTTATGCTGGATGACTTTCCTGATGCAACCCTCCCCATTTATCCAGGCTTGGGAGCAGCACTAGGACTACACTGATCAGTGGCTGGGTTTATATAAAATATACATTGAAGAAGGCAAAACTGTGCCTTCCTGACTTCACTTCAAGACCCATGTCCCAAACATTTTGTTTAGTGCATTGAGGAGTTCTGCACCAAGAATCGATATGCATTTCAGATTCTTCACTTAGTGTACGTACATTAGGGTGAGCACATTGGGTATGTCCTTGCTTTTAAATACACACAAATGTTTTTAAATAATAACTTTATTTGTGGAAATAAATGTATTAAACTATTTATCTTAAATAAATATTATGCTTAAACATTCTACTGAGTTTATGAGGAAAAATAGTTTGTAAAAATAATTATTTCAACATCAATATATCTACTGAACAATATTCTTATGCTAACACTTTTTAATTACAGTACTTTAAGAGGATTAATAAATATTAAGACCTTTTCAATAAAAAGGCAAACCTCTAGAGTTTAATTATCTAAATTACACTTAGATAATAGAGTAAATAATGAGGTTTTTAACCTTTATCTTCTATGTGGAGCACAAATGATTAAGTCATAAAATCACTGCAAGTACAATTAGAATATTGTAATGCAATTCCTCTGATACCATAGTATGGTATAGCCAGGCCCAACCTTTATCAACAATAAAGAGCAATAAACAATAATTAAGAGCAGCTTATTGCCAATGAAATTTTTCAGTCATTTGAATTATTGCAGAAGGAATTTCAATTGCTTAAAATGACAAAATGGCAGTATATTCAGTTAAAACATTTCTTGATTTCACAATTTTAGTTAGATGCCTGAGTAGCATTTAAAGCTTCTGAAATATTGTCAGTATTAAAATATCTGTAATATTCTTTTATGAGCAGTTAAACAGCATCATTATGGTGAAAATTAACAGCTTACAAGCAGTCTGGAATAAAGAGGATACTTTTTCAAGTTTATTGTGAAATTCAACAACAACATATATATTTACAATTATTGGCTACCTCAGAGAATGCTTAAGAGGTTGGCTGTCAGTCTCATTATACTGGAAATGTAAATGGAACAGAGGACTCACATGATATGGATCTGTCCAGTTACGGCCCATTTTTGTTTAATATTGGTAACTTTGTTAATAATAATAAGGTGTTGTGACAATTAAATGGCTTTAAGATATGACTCTATTTTTAAATTATCTACCAAATTTTTGGATTTATTGAGCCCGGGACACAGCAAAAAGATTCATTTTAAATGTTGAAAACAGAATGCAATCTCAGATTTAGAATTCTGGATCACTATTGAGTATTCTTCAGAGTGTCCAAGGTTTAATTACATATTTAAAAAGTGGGGTGAATTATTTTCTTTACATGCAATGTACTAATGTTTTGTAGAGATTGGTGGAAATTTTTACATTAATTTCCCCTTTTCTCTTTTTCTTTGAATATTAAAGCAACAAGAAAAAATGATCCTGGCATCTTGAACCAAATAGCAGTCAAGCCTAGATTTAACATTAAAGGCTCAAAGAGTTTTTAATGGGTGACACAGGAGGGAGAGAGGCTGGAGCTCTTTGGATTTGAAAGTTCTTTACTTAATGTCAGCATGCTGCAACATGTGATTGAATAGCAAGTATTTTGTTTGCCTTATACCGGTTGAAGAGTTGTGGGAGCCATTTCCTAACACCTAGTGGTCATGTGGCCGGCATGACTTGGACGCCTTAAGGCACACAGACACTGTTATCTTCCCGCCGGAAGGGGCGGTACCTATATATCTACTCGCGCTTGTGTGCTTTTGAACTGCTAGGTGGGCGGGAGCTGGGGCGGAACAGCAGGCACTCGCCCTGCTGCGCGGCAATGCTGGATCATGATCCCGGGCCGCCGACCTTCCAGCCGGCAAGCCGAGCTCTTAACCACTTGCACCACCGCACCCCTTTAGTCTATGGCAGTGTATTACTCTGTATGAATGCCACCAAGGCCAGTACCTGTACCAGATTTCATATCTTTAATGGCATATACTATTTCTTTGTGCATATGCTTAATGACTCACCAAGAACAAGGCGAGTAAATGGACATTCTCTTTTGTCTGTGAGAATGGGAAGGGCCCTCTTGTCTGTGAGAAAAGGAACTATTTTTATGATCTTTAGGAAACGTACTATGGATATCTTTTCTGTCTTAGAAGACAGTAACAATAATATTGAGGTTAGTGCATGCTGACAACCCTAGTGGAAGAGAAAGTGAAGAGACTAGAAGTAAAACTGTCCATCACCCAACTTCTTGAATTGCACTCAGGAACAGCTTAGAGAAGGACAAAGCACCAAGATGTGTCCAGGAAGACAGAAGAAATGTGCATGGAAGTGATTGGAAGAGAGAGAGAGAAATGGAGAAATATGACCAAGAGGACTTCTTATAATCTGATTGTATGAAGCACATTTTTTGAAGTAGTTTGCTATTCCAAAGTTTAAATGTATGGACCATGGTGTGATAAAGTTCTGCATATACTCTATTCCTATACTTTAGATACAGGCTCCCATCATCATCTGCTTCTATGAAGAAGGCTGATGTTGTTTAACTCCATTAGGGTTATGGCCAAATATTTTCATTATCTTGCCAATCGCATTCAACTTAGAATGTTATGATTGTTCACATTGAAAAACTCATGTCCAGGCAAAATATGGGGTCAAGAAGGCAGAAAACAGTTGGAAAGAACTTAAGAACATATTTGTGTCTTATTTATGGTATATCTCCTGAATCTTCTGTCAAGAGGCAAAATGTTTTCAATGGCATCAACATTAGCCCCTTGAAAAAGTCCTGCTCCATTCTGACTACACCTGGAATACTATGTCCAGTTCTAGTCTCCACAATACAAAAAGGACATTGAGAGTCTGGAAAGAGAAGAGCAACAATGATTATCAATGGCTTAGACAGAGGCTAAATTTTATGAAGAGCAGTTGAAAAACTTGGTTTAGCCTAAAGACGAGAAGGCTAAGGGCGAGTAAGGATAGTAGTATCTTCAATACACAGAGCAAAGAGTAAGACAAGACCAATGATTGAAGCTTAACAGTGAGAGAGCCAAACTTAAAATAAAAAATTTCCTGACTCTAACAGGAGTCAAGCAGCGGAACAGCCTGCGTTCTCAAGTCTCAAGTCATAGGAATTCCATTCAAGAAAAAAAAATGGATAGCAATTTGGCCAGAACAGTCTGAGAATTTCAAGTTGGACCAGAAAACCTCCAAAGCCCCTTCCAATTCTATGTTTCTGTGATATATTTTACTGCATATATTTAAATATGCATAAATCTATTTAATAATTTCAGCTAGGAGGCAAGCTGTTAAGTATTTCAAATAGACTTATAACTAAGACACTTCAAAAAGTCTAATCTAGGACTGATCTGAACAGTTGCCAGTTCATGTTTAAAGCTACAAATAAGTGTAGATAGGTTTGCAGATTTAAAGAGGTAAAGCTTCTACCAACTTTTGCCTTGAAATCAATAATTGCTGTTGCATTATCATTTTGCTTTTAAAAAATATTAAAATAAATAAATGGAAAAAAGATGTCTATGAACAAGCTCTGACGCACGTTCAGATGTTGCTAAGCAACCTCAAAGCTCTTTTACTCTTTCAGTTCAGGGAATTCATAATGCATTTATCCAATCTGACCATACGTTAGCTTTGTTTTACAGTATGCTATAATGCTGAAAAAAATGTTAGAAACTAGGGTGTGAAGATCAGGTGGCTTTAATAGCCTCCTCTTTTAACTACATACAGCATAATAGTACCATTTTAAAGCCATATTAGAAAAAATAAATATGTTAAAAAGCAGTTTAGAACATGTATACTACTCTCTTATTTTTATATTTTTAACATAAATAATGAAGTTCATAAGTGATCTGCTAAAGAAAAAAGCAAATGAAAATTCAGGCTACATCAGTATAATTATGGTTTCTCATTATTCTTTGCTGGTCAAACCTCACCTCAAGAATTATGTTCACCACCACTTTAAGAAGGATTCAGACAAAGTAAAACAAGTTCAGAGAAGGGCAACGAAGCCTTCTTCAAATCTGAAAGGAAGATCTGTCCTTTATCAACCTTGACAACAAATATCAAACAGTGTTTGAAATAGTTCAGTCCCCTAGAAACAGATATTGTATTATGTATTAATTATATAATAATTATTATATTAATAGATTGTTTCCCCTAGCAATACAATAGGTATATCAATTCGAACAGAGGCTTCGCAGCCCTCTGCTAATTAACATTAACCAAACTAAGCAGGGACTGGATCCAATCGCTTAAATGGATTCTTCCAACCCTGTGATATTCTGATGATGGATCCAAAGCCACTAATTTGCAGCATTTGCAACATTGTATAAGTTACAAAATTTTTAAAAAAATTAAAATTAGGGGCAAAGTCTAAAATTGTTAAGGTCTATAGAACATAACACCAATTTCAGAATTAAAACTTGTTTTTCTTCTGTGAAATGTGATGTTACACTGCAGGTTATCATTGTTACAATTTTGCTAGAAGTTTTAAAATAGATAGTGCAAAAAACCATTGGCCATATATTTAAGTATTATTACTAGAGTGGAAGCAATTTATTAGAACTGACCAAGGAGGGCTATCTAGTATACCCAAACGATATGGACAACTATGATATGTTGACTACATCTAATG
>JANHZU010002427.1:1247127-1258018 GCA_032468055.1 Acrochordus granulatus | reverse complement strand
TCCACTCTTATATGTCACCCTGTGCTCATCCTTCTTCTTAAAATATGTGTTTGCCACTGCCATTTCCATCCTTTTTGCGAAATCCACCTCCATCTGCCTGTTACCTATTTACCTACCTATTACCTCCTCATGCCAGTGTTCCGTTCACCAACATGTCCATTGAAGTCTGCTCAAATCACTACACATTCTTCTCTGGGTATGCATACTGCCACTTTATCCAACTTACTCCAAAGTTCTTCTTTCTCATCAATCTCACACCCTACTTGCAGGGCATATGCACTGATGACATTTATCACCACCACTTCAATTTTCAGCTTCACACTAATGATTCTATCAATTACTCTCTTCATTTCTTATACATTATTACTAAGCTCTTCCTTTAAGATTATTCCTATGCCATTTATCTTTCTATCCATGCCGTGGTAGAACACCTTGAGCCCATCTCCAATGTCCCTCACCTTACTGCCCTTCCACTTAGTCTCTTAGACACACAATATATCTACCTTTTTCCACTCCATCATTTCAGCCAGTTCTCTTCCTTTACCTGTCATAATGCCAACATTTAAGGTTCCTACTCTCACCTCCACACTTCTACCCTTTATCCTCTCCTGCTTTCTCTGGACACACCTACCCCCTCTCCTTCTCCTCCTTTGTCCAACATAGCACAGTTTCCAGTGGTACCCTGTTGGTTAACAGTACCGCTAGCGGTCATTGGTAACCCAGGCCTCGACCAATCTGCTATGGATTGTTGAGTTTGATCATCCTCATATAAATTAGGGATTTTTTTTCTGGATGCAATAAAGCAATCAGATTTCCAATACATTAAATGATAGGGAAAGAGACTTGGAGAAGCACATAGTAAAGAACATTTGAAGACAAACAACAACATTCTTCAAATATACTTGGAATAGGAAATTGACCAAGAAAACTATTGGGTCATTGGATGATGTCACAGTTTGTTAAAATGTTTTATTTACATCCTGCTTCCTCTCCAGGAGGTCAAGGGAATATATTCAGCATTGTTTTCTATTTTTTCTTCACAATAACTGCTCTACAAAGTAAGTTGGGCTGGGAGTGATTAACTGGTTTAGTTACTAGTTAAGAATTGTCATAAGTTAAGGTAAATTTGAACTTGGGTCTCCCTTGTCCTAGTCCAGGGCCTTCATCATTACACTAAACTGGCTTTTAGTATTAACAGAAAATAAAGAAATATTGATGAAATTGAACTAATTCATTCATTCATTCCACAGTTTATTAGCTGCCCAACTCACAAACATGACTCTGGGCAGGATATGATAAAAAACAAACATTGAAAACAAACATCAAAACATTCCACAATAAAAAATCCATATTATTTTTAAAAAGACTAAAAGACAGCATCTTTGGTGTTACAAACAATGTAGCCATCTCAGCAATTCTCTAGTTCCTTGAGATCCCCAAGTCTGTTGACAGAGTCAAGTTCTGAGGGACTTCTGGAAAACTGCCAAGGATCGGTCCACTTTTCTTTTCACTGCTAAGGTTTAGGACATATAATAATATAAGCTAAACTGAAATAGATGTAATGAATGCTGAAATTATAAGCCAAATTAACAACTAAAAATAAATAGATCCCTAGGTCTGAGACTTCTTGAAGAACTTAAATATGAAATTGCCCATCTTTTTGCTGAAATATGAATTTTCTCTTTAATATGGGCATATTTTCCTGAGAAATGGAAAATATCCATTGGGAACCTAATTTAAAAAAATGGATTGAGGGGCAATGTAAGAAAGTTAACATTTTAACATCTGCTCTGGAAAAAATAGCTGATAGTATTATTAAAGATAAAGTAATCATAAAACTAGAAGAAGGAGTCTTGTTGAAAAGAAACTGTAATATACTGTAACTTCCACAAAGGTAAATGAAATCTCACTTCCCTTCTAGATTTGAGGGAATCACCATATATATAGACAAGTATGACACATAGATATTGCTTGGACTGCTTAGACTTTCAAAGCTCCTTTGATAAAGTATTTCACCAAAGACTCCAGAAGAAATTGGCAAATGGTTAAAAAATGAGAAAATAGAGAAGGAATAAAATTACTATTCTCACCCTGGTAAGGTGTGTCAAATAAGTATTTCATTATTGGGACCAATCTTTTTAATTTGCCTATAAATTATCTGCAGTTGAGTGATAAGGCCTCTTTGCCCATGCAACCAAATTGCTTCAGGTGATAAAAAATGAGAAAAAGCTTGCCAAATATTATGAATTAACTTCAAAATGGGCAGTGCAGTTTACTGTAAAGAAATATACAGTGACATGTTAGCATAAAAAAATCCCTATTTCATTAATGAGACCTGAGCTGGCAGTGATTAACCACGAAATGGATCTTTGACTCATGGTAGACAATTCAATAAAAAAGTCAACCATATGTGTAGGTGCTGTAAAACACACACAAACAGAAAGCAACACAATTCCATGTTTGAAATAATTATAAATGGAATTGAAAATAGAACTTTCAGTGCAATAATGCTCTAATACATTGATGTGTTAAGAACACACTTGAAGTATTGTAGGCACTTCTGGTTAGCAGCCCAAAAGGATGTTATAGAACTAGAATAGCTGCAGAAAAGGTTAATCAAACTGATTAACAGAGAAAAGCAGCTCCCTTACAAGAAAAGATTACAGCAACCCATCAGCAGGATAGTTTGGCCTTGAATGAAGGATTTAAGCATGCAGGAGGTTTCTTCTTCTCTCGTGATATAATAATTTAAAGTCATCTACTGAATTAAAGGCACAGAAATATGAGACCAGTAAACTACTTTGTTACACAGTGCAGTTACATTCTGGAATTCACTGCCAGCAATTGTAGTAATAGCAACCAGTCTAGATGTGACTGCTCGGGTTCACAAGATTAGATAATCAGTGACTACTAATACTGATGGCTGCTTATTACCCTCTGAATCATGGCTTGCTGTAATACTGAATACTGGGAAGTGATAATGGAAAGGGGTAATTTATTTATTTACCAAATGCCTAAGGTCATCTGACTCCATATTGTCTCTGGATAATACTGAAAACACTTAAAAACAACAGGAGGAGGAAGGAAGGAGCAACATAATACCAAACCTAAAGAGAAAGCATGTCCATTAAGAAGCCTGCCTGATAGAAAAGGTAGGTAGAGATCATATGGATCTCTGGGAAGATGCTGTTCCACTTCCTGGACTCCGTCAGATGAAACTGTTTAATGGATGGGCCCCAAAGCATGGCAACTCTGTCTGATTGTAAGGCAGGCAGAAACTACAGGAGATAGGTGGTCCCCCAGGTCGCCAAGCCCTATGCTGTGAAGGGCTTAATAGGTGCATCAGCATCTTGAATTCTACCTGGGAGCCAACTGATAACCAGTGCAGCTTATGAAATAGAGGGGTTATATGGGCACTTTGTGACATGCCCATCACTTCCTGTTCTATTCCATTCTGGACCAGCTGTAGGTTTGGAGGGGTACCCCATATAATGTACATTGCCATAGGCAAAAAGTAAATACAACTAATATATAAGAGAACTCTGTGCAAAGACCTTCTTGGCCACAGCTACCATCTGTTTCTTCAGTATGAGTATACAAGTCCAGGAAAACTCATAAATTGAATACCAATTCCAGACAGATGGACAATCTCATGGACCAGATGGTCCAAATAATTGCAACAACTCAGTTTTCCTAGGGATTGATCCTGAGGCTGTTCCTCCCTATCCCACAGTTCCTGGAAACTGGCCCAAAGTTAAAATATACTGTACTTGTGTTCTCCACAGATGCATCTAGTTGCCTATCCTGATACAACATGCTGGACTAGGTGAAGCAATGGCCCAATTCAACAAGGCTGCTGTTACACTGAGCAGTGTGATGGGGTTTCAAGTATACTGTATATCGATTAGATTGATTATTTGTGGAGCCATCTCACTCTGACGAGTTTGGCCCACCCCAAAGGAGTCATGCTGTGGACTCCGTCAGTCAAGGAATTGTCTGTGGAACACACTACCCCGCCCGCAGGTGAGATCCTTGACCTCCCTTTTGGTCTTCCCAGAAAGGGCCTAAAGATCTGGCTCTGGAAGCTAGCTTGGGGCTCCTCTGTGGGCATGTCATCCTGGAGATGGTTATTAGATTAGTAGAGCGCACCCCCTCCCCCCCACGGGCTTCTTGTTCTCCTCCTTTTCATCTTATTTTTTAATTCGATTTTATGATTTCTTTTAATATTTTATTTATAACGTGAGCTGCATAGAGGCGCTTTTGCGAGATGACCGACAAATAAATCGTAAAATAAATAAATTCGTCCGCACTCCGGATCAGATCATTTCGGAGCAGAACTCCGTTCAACTGAACTTAGATGACTGTCCCGACCCGGCTTGGGAAAAGGCGGCAGCCGCGGACCGCCGGGCGTGAACCTCGCGCAGGAGTCGGGCGCGAGGTAGGCAGGAGCCAGGTGGAGGTGAGCGCGCGCGCCCGCCCGCCCCAGGGTCGTTCCGCGGACTTTCTCGCCTGCGGGGGGGCTCGAGAGCGGCGCTTTCCCCCGGCCTTCTCAGCGCAAGGCTGCGCCCAGGGAAGGTGCCGGAGCGCCTGGAAGCGGCCGGGCGGTGGGCGGCTGCTGGCGGTGGGCGGCGCGCCGTGGGGCGCGCGTGTGGGCACCGCGTCGCCTCCCCCCCCCGCCGCCCCTTTCCCGGCTGCGCTCCCGG
The DNA here is from genome assembly GCA_032468055.1 of Acrochordus granulatus. Taxonomy (NCBI): domain Eukaryota; kingdom Metazoa; phylum Chordata; class Lepidosauria; order Squamata; family Acrochordidae; genus Acrochordus; species Acrochordus granulatus. Next base: position 1,253,315 of record JANHZU010002427.1, on the reverse strand, counting down.
AGGCAACCGCCAGGGCAGAGCGGTCCGGAGCAGGCGGAGCTGGGGGCGGCGGCGGAGGCGGCTGCCGGGGATGCGGCCGGCCCTGGGAGGCGATATAAAGCGTCGCGTCGCTCCCCCTGCCTTAGCCTGCGAAGATCTCGGCTGCGGTGGCGGCCGTCGCTCTCCGCGGAGCCCCGCGACCTGACCGGTCTGTGGTGTTTCCCGGAGCGCCCGGCCCCGTCATGTCGCGCTCGGAAGAGGTGCACAGGGTCACCGAGAATGTCTACAAGGTGAGCGGCGACCGGCCGGATTCCGGGTCTCCGGGGGCGGGCGGGAGTCGGGGTCGCGCACCGGGCTTGGGAGCGACTGCCCGGCCCGCGCCGTGGCGAATCCCTCGGGCCGTGGCGGGATTCCCGCCCGGCCGCGCCTGCTCGTTTTCTTTGTGTGCTTTGCAGAGCGGCGATCACCTGTTGCGGGACGTTGTCCCTTTGCTCGTCCGCGCTCTTCAGCCGGGACGCCTCCGACGTCGCCTTGGGCGCCTTTCCGTTCCCGGGAGCCGCAGCGGGTCTTTTTCACCTTGAAGCAGATTCTTTTTACGCCTCGCCCAGCCGGGAAGGCACCTTTCTGGAGTCTGCTGACTCCGCGGCCGGCGCTTGCTCGCCTCCTCTCCTGCCTCGGCACGGATCGCGTCGCAATTGCGAGCAGAAGGCGAGTCGAGCCCGCCTGAACTCCTTACCTTCTTCGTGAAATGGGGCTTGGAGGGACTTGCTCGAAAACCGCCGTTCCTGGGGCGAGAAGCGCGCGCGTGTCTGAGTTTTCTCTGGGAGCGAACCGGAAAGGGTCGGCTCATTTGCCAAACAAGCAAGAGAGCCGTAGGACTCTGATCTCCTCCTCTCTTTTCGAAAGGGAGCTTGTTTTTAGGACACAGTTTTTAGTCAAAGAACAGTGCTTTAGCTTCTCCCTTCTGCCTGGTTAATATCCACTGCTGCATTGGTCTGAAGCCTTAGTTGCCCTTGATCAGGTATTCCCGGGGTGGAGACGTAATTCCTTCCTTTAAAATCAAGAATTGTTCTTCCTCCTTCCCTCTGCCTTTCCTGCCCTCTCTTCTGGCCTCTCCTTTTTGTCTAAATAGGAGAAAATAGGTTTAGCCCTAAAATGAGTGGAAAAAGATGGCTTCTGTAAGAGTACAGGTGATTTGTGTGTAGAAGTATTTTTGAAATAACTTATTTCTTTTTGTATTAAAAATGAACAACAACATTCTACATTTGATGTTTTTATTGTTCTGGTGGAAAATTCATTCTGGGGAAAAACATGCTAAAGGACAGAAATACCCCTCCCTCCACATCAACACACTTCCTGGCACAAGATTTTATGGTAAAATCTTCATCCCTTTTTTGCTTTTGATGTGGTTTCTAATTGAATGTAATTGTCTTTAAAATGATTTCTGCATTCGGAACTGTAAATGTCCTAGGGCACTGGTAACATTACAGAGTTGGATGTCTCTAAAAACTGAAATCTCTGCATGCTTGCAGATATTCATGATTTCTTAGAAGCTGCTCTAAGGTTTTTGTGGAGTCACAAATGCTCCCTTTCTAAACTGTTTCTCTAGGTGAAATCACTACTCCCAGCATGGCACATTAGTTGCATGAATAGACATTTTTTCCCCTTTCAATGGTGTCATTTTAATTTTTACATTATCAGGTTCATTGGTTGTATTTTAATCAGCATGACCAAGCTAATAAGAAATAGATTGGTTTAAAGGAAGGTAGATTATTTTTAGAACATAATTTTAGGAGGGAACAAGATTAAAATGATACAACAGTGACTATTACACTCATTGAGTTAATAATTAGTTCGCTAGCATGCCATTCGGAAGCATTTATCCCTTAGTATAAGCAATGAACTGCTAATTCAGGTGGTTCTTCACAGCTTATTTGCATGAAATAACTTATTATTTTTATATTATGAAGTGCAATAATTTAGCTGCATGCCTAATCTGGTACCACATGTAAATAGTCTGTACTATTTACCACCTGCACATATGTCACATGCAGAAATCATAGCCTGAGGGCACAGATGGTGCTGTTGGGGGTGGAGAGGGGGGGCAAGAGAGAAAGAGCTGTTGATAGATTTCTTCCAACACAATGTCATACTTGAAAGAAAAAATATACTTTCTATCTCGTGTGGAATCAAGTGTATTGAATTGGGCATATGGTCCTGTGCCCTGACCCCTTCTCCTAATGTATTGGGGAACAATGGTGTAACTTCTACAGTTCTGTCAAGAAGGAAACATTTGCAGCATAAAGTTAGAATGTGTGCATTTGGAAACACTATTTGGCCCTGTTTTCCAGTTACAGATACTGTATCTCAACAGGAAATACAGTATTATTAAGCCAGTAATTTGTTCTGTGTTAAGTCTTTTTTTCATATTACTGAATCTTTGACATTTCCATCTCTCAGACCCTTGCATTTGACTTCTTACTGAAGACATTCTTTTAAATTGATCTGTTCTACTTCAGTAAACCCTGGGAAGCACACTTCATCTAATCTTATTTAAGAATGTCATGCAGGCTGCCATGCATTAAACTAGCCCTAGTTACTGTGTTGATTGGGGTCAGTCTTTATTCCTTCATTTAAATTAGGATCACATTAAGTTATCTAGGAGAAGAATGAACTCTCTAAAATATTAAGACACCCACCATTTAACCCTGTGTGAAACTGAAAAGCTTTTTTTTCATTCTTTGTCCTGTGCTGTTTGCATGTTTTGATACAAAATCATCCTTGGCCATTTCAGGTTCTATCTTTCAGCAAGACTGAGTCTTCTCCCTCTCTTCCTTCTTTTTTTATGAATAAGTTTATGTACTGTAATTTTAGGATCCAAGTACTGTAACAAGAATTTTTGTTGCTGAATAGTATCATTGCAAATGCTTTTTAAAATAGTGGGTCAAAAGTTCCTAAAAGCCATTATGCAAAGTTGCTTTTTCAACAGGATTTAATTTTATCATGATTTACATCCATGTATAGTATTTCTGTAAAGAATCCAATAATAGAAGGACAGATACTATTGATAACGGTTTTTATAGAAGCTAGAAACAAACTTGAGTTGCACTTGAGATCCAAGTCTGTTTTCTTGGCAGCTTTGCAGAAGTCATTGACTTCTCATGGAAAGTTTCTAATCTACAACTCTGGGATTTCCAAGTGGTCCTCTGTCCAAGGACAATCAAAGTTGGCCTTGTTTAGCCTCTGAGAGCACCTTAGGTCAGCAAGGATGTGCCACCTGTGGTTTTTAATGCCATAGTCCTGAATAGGTATTATATTTGTAATAAGCACGATTGATGATCAGCTGAAGCTTATTGAAAAACAAATATAGATCCAATTGCAACTGTGTTGGTATAGTATATTGACAAGTTCCATGGTACAGGGGTTGGATTTACACATCATGCTACACCAGTAATAGACAATATCTTGGTTGCCATTAGATACCCTTAATACCTTTGATGAGGTCAAAGGCTGCAGTGGCACTAGGAAGGATGCAGAATGGATATGTGTGCCTTGTGCATTCATGTGAATTTCTTATTCCTTTTCCTGGTTTTGGGTTGTATGTGGTTGTCAGCCCTTCAAGGTAGTTCAGACTAGGTCACTACTACTTTCATTGTAAAGCTACAGTAACAGAAACTTCCAAGTCTGAATGTACTCCCCTCCGCTCTCTCTTTATTTTTGTGAGAATTTGGGAGGTCTTGTCTGAAATATTTACTTAGGTTTCAGTCCTTCCCTGGATTCTGTCTCTTTTATCTGACTGTTGGTTTGTTAGTGGTTCTTCTTCCTTCTGTCCTTTACAGTGATTTCATTTTTTTAAATTGTGCAAGGACTATTTTAAGGAGTACATTGCAGCTTTCCTACAGTTTTCCCCCCTTCAAAATGGTAGAAGATTGTTGATTTGGGACAATTATATGTTACCCATTTCTACACTTAGCCAGTATTTTTTTAAACCTGGTTTATCAAACAAGCTCTAATGTCTTAAATCTTAAGGCTGAGTACAGTATATGTACTCTGTCACTGTGGTTTGTAACCATTACTTATGGCTTAGCAGTGACTTATTGTTCCTCTTTGCAAGGGTTTGCTGAGCATGCAGCCACTGCAGAGGCCCCTTAGCTTCTGCAGAGCTGCATAGTGCTACATCCTTCACCATTGGTCATGCCAACTTAGGCTGTTGAGAGTTACGCTCTCAGATAGAAATAATTCTGTGTGCTGCATGGTATGGGTCTCTATTTGCTTAAGAATCAGAAGCAGCTATGTAACTATATGCCACTATTCCCTTGCTGCAAGTAAGATAAAGGTTGCCACTGTCTTACATGTTAAGTGCAGAATATTAAGTTTCTCCCTAAATCAAAACTGTAATATTAGTTACTACACTTGAAACATTTCTTGATGTTGAAAATATCCCATCGTTGTAGAGGAAAAATATGACAAATGCTCATTATAATTAAATAAATGTTAATTATAATAAACTTTTTTCCTAGCATATGTATTGTTTATATCTACTCCATGCCTTGATTCAGCCGGCAGCCAAATTAAACTAAGGTTGACTGGTAGGCCTTGACAGAGAGACAGTCAAGCTGTTCACATCTTGTTTACTTGCTTTATTGTTTCACACCACAGTTAATCTCCTGCACAGCTGTGATCAGCTTGCTCACTTTCAGGTAGCATCAGCAACAATAATCTTGGGTTTGATCCTCAGAGGTGTGATTGCAACAATACAAAAGAAGAAAGTTGCACATATGCCTCGAATGAGCCTTAAGTGACTTGTGAATGAAGTTTCGTTCCTTCTCCTGAGATTTTAAGTATCAGCCACATAGATAATATATTATTCTTATTGACATGTCTTAAGAATACATATATATAGCTGCCCTTTTTCATTATTTGGATCTTTTTTGCTGCCTTTCATGGAAATCTACTGATATGGGGAGGATATCTTAGATTTATTAAAATCTAGTATTAATAAAGGGCATATAAGTATTCAGAATGTTTTTGTACATTTTATCTGCAGTTCTTATAACAGACCTGTAAAAAATTGAAAATTCTTCAGTGTATATTGCAGATGATAGTCGGTAAAGGCCAAGACTGAGAAGTAGGGGTAAGGTAAAGTTGAAGTGGTTAGGTTAAAGTGAGGTCTCAACTCAGCATAAATGTAGCCATTAACACTGCTAGTAGGACTCTCAATAGATTGCTGTTTGGTGTGTGCACATAACTGTGATTCTTTTGAAACCTCCATTTGTCAGTGAAAATGGCATCTTCTTCCCATCCTACAGTTGGTTGCATCAAAGTCCTCAACTCATCATACTCTTCCTTTATTTAACTATAATTGATATAAGTTCCATCAATAAAGAAACCAAATATATTTCTTGAATTTATGTGAGTTTTGATCCAACATAGTAGGAGGACGCTAAGTCAGGGAAGACTATCTTGGAACACTGAACCAACTTACAAGAAATCTCATGGTAGATATACTTTTCTATGGCAGGAAATTTGTTTTTATGGATAATCCAGTTGTTTTAACCACAGTTTGCTCTATAAGTTATGATGTGACTGATACAATGCTAAAAGGATTTGTACAACAGAAGACTGGTTTACATATCATACTAATCCAAACAAGTGACATTATGTTTAGTGCAGGTATCTACAACTTCTGTAAGATCAAGTGTTGCAGTAGACTTTGTGACAAGTCAAGGCCACATTCTAAAAGTGAGGGGCACTGTAGCCTCCTTGTTTTAGGATAGCGTATGAAGTCAGTCTTATGGTTTATAATAATTGTTTCATGGAATGAATTCACATATCATATTAAGCCAAACTGCCCGACCATATTATGAGAAGGTTTGCCTGATATGTTAAATTACTCAGTAGCTTCCATGAATAGGAGCATTGTCTTCTTACCCATCACACATGGTTCCTTAGTCATGGTTGGTGACTTTTCTAGTTGAACACTGCCCAGTAGAATTGGTAGTTTCTTTCCATTTAATCAAAGAAAAGCTATTGACCATGGTTAAGGAGCTATATAAGATAGAATTAAGGAAATAGTGTATGTTAATGTTAACTAAAATAGTTTAATATAAGAATATGTATGATGGGCAAGATTTGAAGGCAAAAGGAGAAGAAAAGCAGAGGATGAGATGGTTAGATAGCATAGTCAGTGTGATGGGCGTGGGCTCAGG
>JANHZU010002427.1:1183272-1196761 GCA_032468055.1 Acrochordus granulatus | reverse complement strand
ACTTGGCAGTTCGAGACCCAAGCACCATTGCGTAACAGGGTGAGCTCCTGTTCCTCACCCAGCCCCTGCCAACCTAGCAGTTCGAAAGCATGTAAAAATGCAAGTAGATAATTACAAATAATAAAAATGCAAGGTGCCACCTTCAGTGGGAAAGGTAACAGCGTTCCATATGCCTTAGTATACAGTCATGCTGGCCACATGACCACAGAAGCATCTTTGGACGTGCTAGTTCAGCTGTGTATTGGAGATGAGCACCGCCCCCTAGAGTTGGCCATGACTGGCAGGGGAAGCCTTTATAAGAAAACTTTACCAGTTAGTCAGTTTCCCTGGAAAAGAACAATAGCTTTTTGAGTCACCTGTCACCTTTGTTATAGTCCTCAAAGTCTTCTTTGGTTCACTATTTTTGAGTCACTTTCCAGTTTTTTAAAAACTTGGTATGGTAAGGAGCAGTTTTTTAGTTCAACATTTTGTAAGAAAAGATGTATGCAATTCAAAATAAATTGGTATTCTGTTTGTAGATTTCCTATTTCATTAATAGCATTTTGGTTTCATAGGCATTTCTTCCATTCCATTTTTTAGAATGGAAGATATACTTTGGACAGTAGGAAGCTAAACCTCAGTTTAATGTGAAGGTTTTTATATATGCCTCCTACAGTATATTTTTAACTGGCAAGGTTGCTTTTAGTCATTTATAAATGGAAAAATCTTGAGTTACTTAAGGCAATGACTTTAATTATGAATTTTTGGAAGTTTAAATTTCTAAAAATACTTTGTTGTTTGAGTATTTGCAATGATCAAATGGCTTGTGCAACTCATGTAATTTCCACTAATGAAAGTCATGAACTTTAATTGCTTAATTACCTTTCTTAAAGATTTGGAGAGGATTGCAGAAAGGTAGAAAGAAATAGTTATGTGCAAATGCTTGTGTATAGTTTGGTGGAACTTTTTACTGAAGGCCTTGAGAGAGTTTTGAAAGCTGAGTCACCTTACATGGGTATAACTTTACTATTCTTTAATTTTCTTGTTCATTTTGTAACTCCTGAAAAGCTACATTTCTTCTCTCATTCAGGTTACTAATTTAGGGGCATGTAAAACGTGGCACTATATTTAGAAGTGATGTTCAAAGGAGATTTCTCATTTTTCTTATTGGGGAAAAACGGTTTACGTGTATAAAGAAAATAACAAATGGAAAAAAAAGGAGAGGGAAGAAGGAAACAATTCTTAAAACTTTTTAATAGTTGTGGTGATTATTTAGGTTAAGAAAAGAAGAGAAAAAAATGGTGAGCCAAAATTCTCCTGGGACATTTTATTGACAGAAAAAAGAAAGCAAAACAGGATTTCTAGGCAGAATAAAGGAATAAGTTGTACTTGGCTAACTAAATTTAATTAAAGCAGTACTTAAGAACATTGCATGAAGTTAAAGGCTTGTAAATAGAACCTTTCCCTTCCATACTCTTGTTCATATTACATGTTGCCATCATGGTAGCAAATAGATTGGATTTTACTTAGGCATAAAAGTTGCTAAAACACGTTAAGTATCTTGATAGAGATGCCTGTAGATTATATTTAAAAAAAGTCAAGGTGGCTGCTGTGATGGTGTCATACAAGCTCTGCCTATTTTGTGATTTCATGTGTGTGTGTGTGTACAATGTACATAAACACAGGTCAAGCTTTGATTACACCATCAGGGTTGCCCTCTTCACTATTTTAGCCATACCCTGCAAGCCCCCTGATCCGGAATATATCTAGAGGCATCAGATTCTCAAAACATATGCAGAACTGTGGAAATGAGCACCCTGGTATTAAAAAAAATATGAATGGTTACTTTAGAAAATTTTCTTTATATTTAATGATGCTGTTTTATTCTGGAAATACATTTAGATAAAAAAAGGAAAGTCAGGATTGCATTCCTTCTTACAAATAGACTAAAATTTGATGAATGAATGAATGAAACTGGCAAGGGAGAAGAAGGAAGGGTGGATTCCTTACGACAGTTATAACAGCAATGACTGCATTATCTGAGGGAAGAACTGGGTTTTCTTATGTATAACTTACATGTTCAGTTCTGAAAGTGATACGCTTGGGGAAGTAACTTACTGTACATGCTGGAAAAATAAGGGAGAGGGTTGCTTGTCCTTGCTACTTGCTAAAAAAATATAGAAACATCCTTTCGGTACACCATCAGTATCCTGAGCAAAGTTTTGTACCCTTGACTTAGGCTCGATTCAAACTGGAGGTATTTTCCAAACTAGCATTAGACTAAAAAAGAAAAAAAAAATGCGTGAAAACTTTGCTTTGTAAGCAGCTAAGTCCAGAATGGCATTTTATACAGAGGGTCTGTTGCGAGTTAACCCATTCCAAATACTCACGCTGATTCCTTTCTGACTGAATACTGAAATTCATCTAGGGAATTTAAAAGGAGTGGCTTTGTGGAAAGGATGTTGCATTGTTTTTACATTTTTTTGGTAAATTGCAGGGAGTAAAGGTATAGAAGATGTGTCATCACTGTGGATCAGGCCTGTAAAAACATTCTGTGGCATTGAAGATAATTGTTGCACAGAGCTTGATCTCTGAACATTTTTGTGTTGGATGGTGTGCAATAGCTTGTGCTGCATGTTTTTCTTTCTGAGTGCAAATTGTACTGAACTACTTCCTCTTAAACTGTGTCAGGCATTGCCTTTGACCCAGATGGAAAAGCTTTGGAAGTGCTCCTTTTGAGTTCTCCAGGGTGATTAATACTTCCCTTAATTGGATTTATACCCGCTTGAGGTATCTGTGATAGCAGAAGGATGTGGTGGTGATAAACATGGTGAACGTAAAAAAGTCATTTTCTATGTAAGGGAGTTACTGTAAAAACAGAGGTATAACAAGCAAGGGTCATGTACCTCTTTGACTGGCCTGATTATGATTGCAAAGCCCAGTTATGAAGCTTGAAAATTGCTGATTGTTTGATTTATGTTCCCAGCTTAGAATGGCACAGGGATCTCAGGAGATATAGTGGGTCATCTTGGTCAAGGCAGCAAGTCTTAGACACCTATGTAAAGTACGGCTGGCCACCACTGAGGCAGGATGAAAATGGATCATATTTGCCCACTCCAGAGGGTCACCACTGCTTCAGCAGCCACTTCTCTGTTGTACTACGGTGATCACCTGTCCACTGCTGTGCTATGAGAATTCTTAGAGCAAGGTATTCAGTAGATGCTCCAAAAAACTTGGTAATAATTTTTGGCCACAGCTATTAGTTGCCAGGTTTCTCACCATGGCAACTTTCGGATGAATAGATTTCGGCTCCCAGAAATCTCAGCGGTGGCCATGCTGGCTAGGGATTTCTGGTGCTGAAGGTGCCAAGCTTGGGAAACACCGTGCTAGTTAGTACCTCTCCGAGAAGCAGAAACAGATCCAGTATTTCACACAGAATATTGTCAGGCACTCAAGGCATGCTGTAGTGCTCCGGTGAGGCCATCTATCTTCTTCCTGCTCAAAATGCTTTTTCTACCATAGTGCAAGATATTGTAGATAAGAGAGCTATGGAGTCTCAAGTGAACCTTGGTTTTCTCATGGTTGAAAGTAAATGGAGACTGCATCAGGACATTCCCAAAACAAGGAATACATTGTGTCTTCTGCCCAAAAGAATTGCTTCTACCCTATAATGCAGAGTAGGCAGGAGAAAAAGATGCAAGACTTATGAACTTTAATAAATAAAATGCACGTTTGGTACTGAGCAACTTCTGGAATTCTTTCTGAATATATTCTTAGTAGCTGAAAATAAAATCTATTTTCAGAAGTTCTTAGATTGTTGGTGCATGCAAAACTGTTTCAAGTCCAGCCTGCAGGGAAGAAGCCTTGCATTAACCTATATTGCCATTGCAAATTGCTTCTTGAATTCTGCCCATTCTAGGGAGGTCAGCATCTCATTTATTTCAGGGGCTTTCCTTACTCAATGCAACAAGGAATGCTTTCCCTGTTACTTGTTGTCACCACATCCCCAGCAACCAGGGAGATGAGCAAGGATAAATACAGGGAAATGCTTTCCCCTTTCTAAAAAGAGAAGTAAATGCAAAATAAAACTCAGGGCCCATTTAAGCCTGGGAGCTGGTAGACAATCTCCAGAGGTTTAGGTCATCTAAAGCATGTTACCATCTTATAATTTCCAAACCCAAACTGGCTCCAAAAATGTCTACTTAATCTAGCATTTTGTTAGAAAACACATAACAGAAAAAGAAAATATGATGGGAATCCCAAAGAAAGGTTCAGATTTCAGCAGTAAAGGTAAAAAGGTACAAAGCAACAGAAGCTAGGTTCATTTATAATTGAGATTAATCCTCAGAGAAAATAGCTGTGAGAAGAACTGAGCAAGGTTCTGAGCATATTCAGAATGAAATCAAAACTTTAGTTCAGTCTGATGAATCGGTTATGGAATCTTGGTTCAAGAAATTTTTCTTCCTAGATCTTTCGAAGATTTATATTCCCCAAACTTGAGGGGTTCTTTCTTTCCCTTTCTGGTCTTTCCATATGAAGATTCAAAAGGCAAAATCATTCTCCCTTGCCATTTAATCCCAAGCAGAGACATTACTAGTGATAAAGATAAATAATTCATAGGCCAACCGTGGATATACTGCTGATCCAGTGGGAACTCCTAAACATTGCTGCAGAAGTGCCTGCTACAAGGAAAATAGCAGCTAGAGACAGATTAGAGAACGTAACAGAAGGTGTGTGGCTATGGTTGGCTTGAAACCTTGAAATGCACTGGCACAAAGCTAGAGCAATTCAAACAAGAATGCTTTCTCTTCTCTCCCTCTGAAATGTTACAGACTGCAATAGATCACTAGCTCCAGTCACAAATCAATTCAGAGAGACTTTTGCATGTGTGAGGCAAATCTCTTATGCTTACAGTTGATGTGGCTGTATTGCTATAATGGAAGACATCTGGAAAACCACCGTAGTTGTATTATCAGGGGTGAAGTTCTCTCGGGCATGTAAAGCAGCAGAACGTTGCAGCAGTAAAGCGCACGATGGCAAGGAAAGACAGGCTGTTGAGGGGGGACTACGAGGAACATCACCTGGACTTCATGTCTCCTCGACTGCAGCCTTCTCAGCACAAAAGAAACACCAGGAAAGGCAACAGGAGTAATGCCGTCAAAAACTAAACGCATCCCAAAGTCAGCAGTGGCTGAAATTTCTCAGTACTGCTTTGGCACTAGGAAATCTAATTAGTCATAGGAGGAAGAAAAGCTCATCAGCTCCTGTATGTTGTGTCTGTTACCAATAACGTGTGCCAATTTTAAACTGAGTTGAGATGAATGATCCTGCATTTGAATCTAATATGATCGCTGGAAAGATAGGCACTTGAATGAAAATCATGCTGAAGTGATGAAACTGATGGACCGTGATTTCAAACTGTGCTCCTAGACAACCTTCTTCCCCTTTCATTACAGCATCAAATAAACATTTAGATGCCTGAGCAAACACCAGGTGCGATGCAAAGGTGTATCTTATACCTGTACAAATAAACAAATGAGTCTGCATGGACTCCTCTGTGCACCGACAATCTGTCACTTAATAGAGAGACTGCTGATTAATCCGGCCCAAATATTAATCAGATCTCACTGTGCATCATCAGTGAGAAGTATCAACATAAGTGCGGGATTTGGAGTGAACATATTCCTCCCATTTTTATCTTTTTGCAGCTTCCACATTTGTCTTCCTAGTTGTAAGGTAGGAAGGCAAATGTTGTATTGTTTTATGTTATTCATGTAATTTTGTTTGGGTGGTCATATTCTCTTCTTTGTTATTTATTTGTTAATTATGTATTCTTTTGAAAATTGTAAGCTGTTCAGAGCCTTTCTGGAGTTGGGCAGCCTCAGAATCCAAGATTTTATTTTTAAAAAGCGATGCGCTATACATCGTTCAGATGAAGTATTGTGTGATGAATTCATCAGAATAATTAACACATAGATATAGAGAGGGATGGATAGTCTGATTAAAAGGAAATGTTTAATATGATAAATAGATTGTTGATTATTAATAGTATATTAAGAATACACAGATTTATAAAAGGAATTGTTAGGGATATGTTATCATATTGATTGGAAGGATGGATTTTTCCTTCTTTTAATATGGTATGAGAGGAACATTTGTTCTTTATATTGAATTATGGTTAATATCTGTATTTCATTGAATTGGTAATGTTTGTTTCTTGATACTTTGTGTTTTTCTTTTTGTTTATATTATATTATATATCACTTTGTAGTTATTATCTTTTACTGTTTGCCATTGTATTTTATACTGTTGAAAAATAATACAATTTTAAAAAGAGGTACACTGAACTCCTGTAGTGCTAGCAGAATTGTATGAAAGATTCAGGAAATTTCTTTTGATCAGAAGATAGCCATCAGTTCTGGTTCTTTAGAATTCCCCATGGTTTCTAGACTTATTGTTTGCCTATTCCAGTCGGATGGATTGGAAGGAAGTGTGAATACATTCCAGGGAAAAATAGGATTGATTGGTGGGATTGGGGGTGCAGAATAGCCAGAACTCATAGTTGAACAACATATTTACTGGTTGGTATTACAGATTACCCAGACAGCTCTTTTGAGGTTTTTGGTGTGTTATATTCCTGTTATTCTTTTGTGACACACTGCCCAGAGACCTTTAGGACTCATGTGGTTTATAAGTACCAACAGTGAATTGATAATAAAAAAAATAAAATATAATGCTTGCAACACTTAATCTATTATTTTAAATTTTGGTTTTTTAAAGCTGTGGTTTTCTCTAATGGAGATCATTTAATCATCAAAATAAATACTGCTAAAAGGCATCTTGGGAATTTGTTAGAAAAGCTGGTTGCCATCTAGATCTGTTCAGATTGCAACATAAATAAAGCCATGACAAAAACAGCTTATACTGCATTATGCTGTATCATTCATGATTTTAATAGTTTTGCCATAGTTTTGGCAGAATTGTAGCCCAGATCTCTAGTGCCAAAAATCCAGTGTGAGATACGTGCAACTTCTTGCTTTGCTGCTTCTGTTGAGCTACTCTAGCATCTGTAGCACAGCCATATTCACATTACAGGTATTCATTAACTATAATTTGATTAGCCTCATCAGAACATTTTCTCAAAGGGTTAGTCACTTAATACTCCCAAAACTGTACTCACCTAAAAAGAAGACTAGGTTTTTTCCAAATATTTTATCTTTAAAACAGGAAGGTGAACTTAGATTTGCTGAATTCCATCTTTAGAAAAGGAAGCATATATGTTTTTTCTGCCTAAACATTCAATATCATCTTCTTTTGGATAAATACAATAGGTTGCTTTCCCAGTGTATAGAAATTTTATGATCAGATTATTTCCCCCTTCCCATTTTTCTCTCTTTTCTCCCTTTTTTTGGGGGGGAGGGTATGGGTAGGAAGGGTGTTCTTTTTACAACTCTACAAATATCTGATGATACACTGAGATTTTTGGAACCAAAGATAAATAATTTTGGAGATAAAACACAATATTTTAAACATCTTAGATCCATTACAAAGAAATATTGTTCTGAATTTCTAGTAAATCAGAAACATCTGCATGAATATTAGCTGTTCGTTTTCTTTGGGTATAAGATTGCTTGCAGCACAAGAGAAGCCTGAATGATTTGTTGCTGCCCATGCTTTGAGGGTCTTGTCTGATGATAGATATTAAGCATATGTTAAATGTTTTAACAGCTGAATGTTTGGTTCTTGAAATGCTGACTTCAAACCTTGGAATGGCCTATTTCAGTGATGTAGTAATTTCAGTAAAGCTGGAATGAGCCATTCCAATATCACAATACTCGCAGGGAGATTGAAATGAGATGGTTTTTAACTGTTATGTTTTAACATCAAAGAGGATCAAAACATCCTTCTACAATATGATTATGTGCCATCAAGGTGGTTTCAACTCTTAGTGACCACCTACAGTAGATAGATATTCTCCAAAACACTCTGTTCCAGGTCTAGTCCTTCAGGTCTTCCACTCATTGCAGCGTAACCAAATCCATCCACCTTGCTCTGGTTGTCCTCTTTTTCTTCTCATCTTTCCCATCACAACATGGAAACCACACTAACTGCAAATAAATTCTCCCTCTTCTTTCAATGTTTGGGTACTGCTGCACCCAATCCTGCAACTTCCAGCAAATGCCCATAGCAACCATGCAAGGGTTTTGTTAATCTGCTTAACAAATTGGTTTACAAATAATATGAATTATTAAATACTGCCATGTATAAAATATAGCTGCTCTGTAACTATGGTGGTTGTTTAAAGATCATGTGTGCATGTGTATCAAAAAATAGCTTTTAAAAATTATTGGAATTACAGAGGTTCATTGGCTCTAAAGGAATAGGAGAAACATCAGGGCTACATTATCTTTTGGAATTTCTGATAGTTTGTTCCAGAATTTTTTCATGGTTTAGCTGCTTGTCAGGCTAACATCTATTGCTACTGAATAACATATACTTTCTGTTTTCTCCGTCCATTTAGCAATTGCCTCTAACCTTAGCAACAAGATACATTCACTTTTGAAAACTAAATTATATGCATGTTGGCCTTTTAGGTTAGTAATAGATACTGACAAGGTGCAGTTGATTGAAAGCAAATTGTTTTAAACCATAATTAAATTATTTAAATCACTTGATTTAATTTCTTTCATGATCAATCAAGAGGAACTTATAATCATCATTTCTAGTAGCATCATTTCCTGGTTCCTTGAATACAACATTTTTCAGTGGATAGGGAGAGCTGTACATTTATTTTGTAGAAGATACATACCATGTAAACAAATTATTTAGTAATTCTTTCAGTTTAATTTAAGTTTAAAAATGGAATTATGATCTCCATACCAACCAGGCAGACATATACTTGTGAAAAATTAGGAACTGAACTGGTTTCAATTAACAATTAACCTATTCAGTTAATTGTTGTTAATTTTTGAATGATATATTGCCTTAATTTACTAGGGCAACATAGCATCATCAGCTTTTAAGATGTACTAGTAATATTTTTGGGCTATGTCAATGAATAAATTTATTTTAACATATAAGCACATGTGTTTTTAATTGACTAAACTTATTTTTTTAATAAAACAATTTTTGCTGACATAAAATAAACTATTGGATGGATAGTGCTTAATTACTTAATTTTATTGAAGTCATTAATTAGCTCAAGACAATTGGTATTCAGATATTCAAAATCTCCAAAACTAAATTGACAATGCCAGGATAGTTAAGAAAAGTATATAGTGACAACATTTTTAGCTGAAAGACAATATGGGTGGATAGTGAATTCTGCTTTTTTATGTTGTCTTCTTTATTCAGAATTTTCAATTTGCAGATTGTTTCTCAGTTTTTAATTACTTCAGTGGAAGAAAAAATATTTTTACACATCAGAAGGTGCTACTGTGGGACTGCTAAGAAGTTGGATTACCAGATCAGAGATATCTGAATCCAAGCAGTTAAGTGACTTCCAAGTAATGTGATTTTAAAAAAAAAGCATAGAGAGATAGTTGATTGGGGGAAGTAGGATGAAATTAATATATTTACTAATCTAAAGGTCTGCTTGTTTAGACATGCTTTCTGTAGCATCTTCACAGCAGTTCTCATGATAGTTGGGACTTTCCTTTTGCTATTGCGCTATTGGCATTTTGAATACTTGCCCAACTTACCCACAGATATATGAACTTAATTAAAAAATTTCCTGAAAGCAGTTTCTGACATTATCTGCTGTCCTCATTATGTCTTGGTCCATTCAGATATCAGAATCAGAAAGTTCTTCCTGAAATCTCAGGATTGGAGAATGATGTTCTACTACTATTTTTTTCCCTTCCTATTCCTCCCCTCCAAATGTGTGTGTGTGTTGTATGTGTGTGTTCAGATTTCTCCTCCTTGCCCAGATCTACTACATTACCTTGATTCTATTCATTATCGATTCATTTTTTTAGAGAAAGGTCAGTTACAAGATCTGTTTACTAATCTCTCATCTCTATAGAAGGCAAGTAGAATAGAATAAATAAAATTATAAATTATGTACATCTAAAAAATAACAATTTAAAAAATTGATTCAAAATTTTAACATCTGATTTTAAATTTAAAAAGTCCAATTTAAAATGTCATTTATTTATTTAGCTACTTGTAGTTGCTGAATCCATGGTGACCTTGTTCCTTTAAAGATTAATTACTCATGCTAAAAATTAATGGACATTAGCATGGAGGTGTTGGGTGTGCAGTGGCACTAGTGGTTAAGATGCTGAGCTTGTTGGCCGGAAGGTCAGTGACTTGAGTTGGAGACCTAAGAGCCACCTGTAACAGAGTGAGCTCCCATTACTTGCTCTAGCTCCTGCCAACCTAGCAGTTCAAAAGCTTGTAAAAATGCAATAAGATAAGTAGGTATCACCTCAGTGGGAAGGTAACAGAGTCCATATACCTTGGCATATAGTCATGCCAGCCACATGACCACGGAAATGTCTTTGGACAAACGCTGGCTCTTTGGCTAAGAAACAGAGATGAGCACCACCCCCTAGAGTTGGACACGACTGGCGGGAAACTTTTACTAGCATGAAGGTAAAGTGTTGAGAAATATTCACCTGCTGTAATTTTTGCAGTTTAAATGTGTTGGACTTTTGTGTAGAGGACGAACTAGAAGATAAATTGATTAAACTTTTTTTTAAGGAAAAAATAGATTTCTGAATCCAGAGCGTCTCCAGAGTTTCAGCAATGAGTATCACTTGCAGAAATAACATTGTATGTTTACTATAACAGGATTGAAATGGGACACATGACCAAAGTAATTAAATTTAGCGTTCCCTTAGATCTGATAGGGCAAAATGAGGACCTTGCTTGTTTCATCAGGCTAAAGGATCAGAAAAAGAATTAGAAGAAAAATATAGTGGGAAAAGTAGAGTCCGTATCTTCTCTTTTGGACACAGAATGGACAACAACCTGTTGAGCATGTTTTAAACAAAATATTCACATATGAGAGAGGTATGGAGGCCTGTTTTAAGCATCCATCTTAGGCAAAAACTGGCTTTGATATAAATCCTCACATAGTAGATAGAACCTGCCACCAGACTCAAATGGAAGATGGAAGCAAATATGACTTGTATTAGAGAAACTAGCAAAGATATAGATTTACGATTACAGTTCAGAATGAGCTAAGCCAAATGTTTCAGAGGAAAGTTACATCAAATCAGATGACTAAAGGAGAAATAGTTGTAGTAATCATAGCAATGGATGATTACAGCTGTCCCCAGTGTGGCAGGCAAATGTTAAGTTATGACAAATCACATTTCTAGGTGGAAGTTGGATCCTGGAAGAGTTAATTGGTAAACAGATAAAATTCTTTGTCAACTGGAATCTGTTTGGTTTGGTTTTGCTTGGAAACTTTACAAAGTACCACGTGCTATAGTTAGCTTTATACAAACAGTTCTTGATTTAGCTCAAAGGTATTATCCGATAATAACATTACTGGTGTCAGATTGTCAGATAAAACTGATTACAGTATAACGTTCTCAACGTATGAGTGAAAAATGATCAAAACATCCCATCATTCTATTTTCAACAGTTCTGACCGTCAGTATTTTTATTAAAATATTTTGTTAAATTACTTGAAACATTACGGTTTTAAAATTGTGGAAAAAATAACAAATAGAGTTTTGGGAGGGGCTGGTTTTCAGTAGTGTTGTATTGGAAAAACCTCAGATTCAGTTTATGGTAACTTCATGTAAGGATAAAAAAAATGTCTGTCTGAAACCAAAGATAGAAATCTTATTACAATGATGAACCAAAATTCTTGTGCTTAATTACTCTAGCTTGCTCTTTCTGTAAGGGGATTATTTTTTTAAAAAGAATAGGAATAGAAAGACCTGATTTATTAGGACACAATAACAGTTGGCCCTTGGTCAGTTATCATAAGACCTGGCAGGAGGTCTGTGGTTTGTGTAGTCACTTCCCTAGCTAGTAGACAAAGTGAAGAGACAAAATGCACTATCATACACTCATTCAGACTTAGCTTGCTAACAAGATGACACAATGGAAGGTATGAGTGATCAACAAATAAAATGAGACATGATGGGAGTTGAAAGAGTCCTTGAAATAATCTCATATCTTCTCTCTCTCTCATTGTGTGTTGCAGCTTTGACACAACAGTCTGATATCACTGATGATGTTACCTAGTTTGGTAATGAAACATCTGCAGAAAAACATCAAGCTCAGAGAGCATTAGGACTCCACAACAGTCTTTTTCCTCTAGCTGGGTGTCACTAAACCTCTGCATTATCTAAGACCCGTTAATGGGGGAACAGGGTGCCCTGTAAAGAGACGCTGACTTTCCCTGTGTCTGTTGTCTAGGTAATTGGGCATTCAAGAATTGCTGACAAAGCAATCTTCTTTTAACATCTCTCTGGAGAGCAGTCACACAAAATAAGTGTAGTTTTTTTCTTTCAATGTACACTTGGTAAACATGTGATTAACTTTTTTGTGACATATAAGCTTAATATGTCTATGTAGCTTAATATGTAGCTTTTACATTTCAGAGGTTGAGATTCTTAAGTTTTCTCTGAAAATTGCTTTCCAGAATTTGAGTTTAGAATTAGAGTTAAAATGCACAGTCTGGATTTTAAGTACCTGCATGATACGGGATTGATCACTTTTCTTTTTATTTATTTGAATCCTTTTCTTCAGTTTTATTTAATAATAGACTTAACTGTTGTTGTTTTTTTTGTTTATTTGCTTTGATTTAATCCTTTAAGGCATTTATAATCTGCACAGAAATTTTCGGTTAATAAGAGAAAGTAAAATAATAATTGCACGAGTCAAATTTTCTTTCTTTTCAAGAATTTGATGATTTAATTATTTTAAGGAAGGGAAAGGGACTAGGGGAAATTGCATATATTTATTGACTTAAAAAGGTTTATATGGCTGCCCATCTTATAAAACTCAGCTCTGGGCGTCTCACAACAATAATAAAAACCAAAGGCAGTAAAACCTGGCACCTGGTCAACTACTTCCATTCCATCAGACAATACAGTCCTCAAGTTCCAACCTCACCCTATCTCAATGCCTGGGGAAAAAGCCAAGCCTTTACCGCGTTCCATAAGGCTAAAAGGGTGGGGACCTTCTGGATCCCAGGGGGATGGGTGTTGTTCCAAAGGGCAGGGGCTGCTACAGAAAAGATGTGCTTCCTAGATCCCACTAGATGCATACAGCATTTAAGGGATGGGACCTGACGCATATCCGCCCTATCTAACCTGGTGGAGTAGTCAAATATCCGAGGAAGAAGTGTCAATGCGAAAGAATAATGTGTATTGTTATACTAAAGTATCAGTATGATAAGTTTTTAAGGGAGGTATTTGTTCTCATGGCAGTTAACACTTTTCTTACATTATTTGATATTTAGATTGCAAGGAGATCAAACCAGTCAATCCTACAGCAAATCAAACCTGATTGCTCCTTGGAGGGGCAGATATTGAAGCTGAAG
>JANHZU010002427.1:1141756-1155769 GCA_032468055.1 Acrochordus granulatus | reverse complement strand
GTTGGGGCCAACCATATTTGTGGGGGGGGGGAGAGAAGGATATCGTTTTAGAGAGCAGGTGTCCCAATATGCGACTGGTTAGGGCAGTGAGTAACTGGGTGTGCTCCTAATTTTTATTAACAATGAAGGTAAAGACAAGGTTTCATTGCCAACCTGATACAGCAATGCCATCCTGACTGTGTGTCTTCTGATCTTTTACTAACCCCCTTTTTTCCTTTGGAAGTGTGGTTGTATAGTTGACAATAGTTATTTTAAAAACAGTGCCACTCCCTTTCTGGCAGAGGGCTCAACGCAGATGCTGTTAGCTTATGGATTTTTTTTTTCATTTCTTCCTAAAACTGGTAGAAAGCATCTGTGGATTTAGGCTGTGAATATAAATGGAAGACTGCTAATATTGGAGGCAGAATAAGTTCTATGCATCTTTGCCTGGCCAACTACTTTAAGGGCTTTTGAATACTTCCCCCCACCCCATCCAGCTGGCAAAAGATGTTATATACCTGTCCAGCCATACTTTCTGCATTATTGGGAAAGAGAGAGAAAAAAATCTATTTGCAGAAAAGTCATATGTTACTACTTAGGAAGAATCCTAGACTTTGCTTTAGTAGACATGTTTATTTAACTGGCAGTTAAACATTCACAATTCAGACACTGTGTAATCTCTTGTTTTGATATTTTGGAACCTCAGGAAGTTTAAAAGCTGTTTTTTGCACTGCTATTGTTTGCAGAATGTAATATTTTGTCCTGAAGCATTAAAAACCCCCTGCTTGATGAAGAAAGACAGACGGCTGCTCTGATGATAAGGTTGAATAAACATCCAAATTTCAGTTTATTCTATACAAGCCTAATATATCACAAATCTAACAGCTATTGTTTTGCTAAAAGTCATATGAAAATTTCAGCAATCCATGTTACTTCAAAAGGATTACCATCCTTAGATTTTGAAATTACTATTCCAAATAGGAATGCTGTTTTAGGAAATGGTTGCTGTATGTCTGAACTTCTAGCTTATGTAAACTGCAATACATTATTCATCCACTCTTGGTCATCAGTTGGAGAAAAAAATCTTTTGAGCATCATAGAATCATACCAAAGTTCTGTTTCTATGGAATTTAATAGAGACAGAAATACATTTATGCATCAAGAACAGGTTCTTAATATTCTACTGCTTTGGGAGAATGTTTATTCTGTATTCGGTTGTTTGCTGGTATATGTATTTATTTCCCTCTGGATACTATTTAGATCTAAGACCTATTTCAGGATGAACCATAGCAGGCTCGTTGGGTTACATGTCCATCTTCCTCCGCTTGTGTTGGTCACTGTTTATTGGGAAATAAACCTTGATAGATTTCTCTGACATACCTAGAAGAATTGAATATTAGCCACAGTGGAACAGTTTTGCTTCCTTCCTTTAAAACTACTTGAACTGATTGCTTGTAGGCAACATGTTTCCCCATGAATAGAAGAAATACTGGAAGAAGCTGTCCTATGTCAACATTATTTTGTACTATATACTTGCTCAAATACATTAAGTGTTATGAAAACTGACTCCATAACAGCACTTATTAAACACTGGTGTTTCTTTGTCCACAGGCTTTGAAGGCAGATTATATTTTTTTTAATTTTTGGATGATTGTGGAGGACTAATTACTATATCCAATGTTACAATCCGTGTCTGCATATTAACAATTTCTTTCATAGGTAGTCCTCATTTACCGACCACTCATTGAGCAACCATTCAAAGCTGCAACACTGCTGAACAAATAGTACTTAACAACCCATCCTCAAAGTTCTGACCACCTCAGTGCCGCTGCAGTCACATGAACTCAATTCAGGCGCTTGGCAACTGGCTCACACTTATGAGGGGTACAGTATCCCAGGCATATGATCTCCATTTGCAATCTTCCCTGTTGGCTTCCCACAAGCAAAGCCAGTGGGAAAACTGGTAGGGAAAGTCACAAGTCCCCTGGCCTTCCTGAACTCACACTCTGCCACTTCTTCTGTCCCTGTGCCTTCCTGCACTTGTGCCCTCGTGTAACATCCACCTACCCAGCCTGCTTGTGCATGCCTGTGTCAGGCCTTTCAAGCCCTCCCCTGACCTTCCCCAACTCAAGTGTGCCTTCACCAGTCCTCCCAGGGCTCCCCCAGCCTTGCCTTCCCATGGCACATTTCACCCCTCACAGCAGCCCCACATGTCTTGGGGCTACAATGGCAACAGGACTGTTGGGATTGCTGACACTAAGCAAGTCACTTGACATTGTGCTTTCCGACCACATTGCTTAGTGATGGCAATCCTGAGCCCAAATGCTGTCATAGCCCGAGGACTACCTGTATTACCTTTAGTTATTTCAGTATTACTAAACCATGAACAATATTCTAGCCCTTTCTATCCATGAAATGACTAATACTAGTTTAGCTTGGTCAGAGCAGCTCTTTGGCATCAAGTCCTTGAATGGAGCATGCATAACAATGGACAGATGATGACAGCACACCAAGGAACATCGTAGCTCTAACGAGACAGCTTGTCAAGCATGTTTAAAAACAAACAGATTTTCTTAGTACAGCTCAGATTCAGCTTCTTAAGATGGCTCATTCCTAGAATTGCTTTTATGTGATTACTCAGAAGTAAATAAAGCTTACTCCCAAAGCCATAAGATCAGTTGTTTCATCAGGAAGCTGTTTCATTGCCTAGCAGTTTTTAAATGGTTCCTCTTTTTTGTACTTGAATTTGAGTGGTTTATATTTTCTAGTTGTTTCTCTGCCTTTTTGGGTCAAAAAGTACTTCTATGAGCCATTCTGTTTTAAAGCAATTTCTGCACTGTAGTTGTTTTCTTTTGGTAAGCTGGGGAGAATTGGAGGAGAGGAATGAGCTGTGCCTTAGTCTCATATCATTTTTCATGTTCAGGTATGAAAATACGAAACTTGATTTGCTAAAAGGGTCATATTGAATGGACTGACTGGGATCTATCTACCTTGGATAGATTAGACAAGCATTCGGATGTCTTTCTGGAGGTTTGAGGCCTGTTTTCTCTGACTGCTTGCTTCAGTGACACTTGTTTAAATAACCCAGAGTTCTTATACAGTTTCCGTAATTGAAACCTCATTTTGAAATTCCCAGAAGAAGACATAATTTTAGTTATTGGCCAGGGAATGCTAATAAATAGGAAAGATGGCTCAAACCAGGCCATGTGCATTTTTGTAAGATACATTAATAAAAAAAAATAAGTTAAAAGCCTCGAGATAGTTCAGTATCAACTTATCATTCATTAGGGCACAAGGAACAATAAATAGCCCAATTAATAGCCTTTAGTGCTAACTGCGAGTGGCCCTGTTCTCCAATGGCTTCATTTAATCTATAAGATTTTATTTTGGTCTCTCAAATCCTAGCAAACTATCTCTTAAAACCTCCCTGTCATGTTCTGTATCTTTTATACAGAGCTGTTGGAAGTTATTTATGGAGTGCTGGATGAACTACAAAAACAGAAGTTTTAAAATTGAATTAAATATATTCTGCTATATATACTTGGATTGACTAGATTGTTTCTGTATCTTCTTGATGAATCTCACACTTTAAGAGTTCAAAGTGTGGATCACGGCAAGCAACTTGGGTGGAAAGGGTTGCCCAGTTTTTCTGAAGGATTGTGTGGGAATTCTGTCAGAACCTCCTCCTACCTTGCTCTGACAGGTCTTCAGTGGGCTGCGCAAAGCAGACATTAAGACATCAGAGCAAGTTTTGAAAGGTGGCTCAACCTGTGGGTTTTGTCACATGTAAAAGTGATCTTCCAGTCTTGCCTAAAAGATTAGAGAAAGTGCAAAAGTCTCAGGTTCTTGCCTATCTTCAGCCACAGAAGATTTGAGGCCAGTTCCTCTCTCTCTCGTCCCAACTTATCTCAGAAGGTGATGGTTGTGGGGAAAAATAGGAGAATGGAGTACTTTGCACGCCACCATGATGGAAAGATAAGATATCCCTCTCTCAAAAATAAATCATCTAGCTTTTATTTATCATTCAATAACTTAGTTATTGCATGAATCCATGTATTTTTATTTGGAGTCACAATTTTGAAATTTAAAAATCCCTGCCGTGGGGTTCATAAATGTCAATGTGTTTTTGTCAGTCAAACAACTAAGTGGAACATTTGTTCTTTGGCTTAAAGATAGCCAACTTTGAATGTCATTGAACAGACTGAAACTGCTCCAAAACAGGATTTCTGGGTCTCTGTGAATTAACCTGGTCTTGGTAATCATTCATAATTATAAATAGCATTTTTATATACAATATGTAACTTTGGCATGCAAGTAGGAAAAAAAGTATAATAATAAAATTATAATCTAAAAGGAAACATAATAAATAACAGTGAAACTAATGTTTGTACCTTGTATAGAGAGATAAGAATTGAAAAACAATCTTTAAAATCTCCAGTTTTTGTAATACTTTATTGTGAGCTTAAGATATTAAATTAATAATAAATCAGTTTAGATAATTCATTCAGCTTTTGCTCATATCCTTCTTCAAAATTTATTCATCATTTTTAACTATACATATTTTTGCAACTTCCAGATATCATGATAAATTCAAACTTCATAGTTCATTTACGAATGAAAGTTTTTCTCAGTTGAACAGATTCCACTTTGCTGTTGTATAACAGATCTTCTGAGCCTTATTTTGAAAAGCTGTAGGGGATAAACCAGTAACAATTATTTTAAGGCCTAGAAAAATAAAATACCTTGTAATTTGATTGAACTTAATGTATTTCTCCTTTCAACATGCTAGAATTATAATTTTCTGAAAAGCTTTAATGTTGAACTATATCTGCAAAAACCAGAAAAGTACGTACTTGAAAATTTTTTATGTATAAATTTTTAGAGTTAGGTCAATGGAACACTTGAAAAGACAGATTTATTAAGCACCTCCACAGGGAATATTTAGTGGAGATATATGTCATATGTAATCCATAAAAATATTAATAATTTAACACTTTTTGTTGGAAGATTGAATAAGAGGCAAATTATATATTTACATTTCTTGAAAAATGGGTTTACCTTGTTTATAAATTAAAACGATACATTAATATATAAAAACCTCCTGAGATGTTTGGAATATTGGTTCCTTAAAATATTTTAAATACTTTAAATAGATAAAAAGTCTATTTTCTATTAAATATTCCATTACTACAAGGCCAGAATTTCCACTTACAGTTGGCTATTTCTGATGCCCTTCATTGCCTTGCTTTGCTTTTACCTAACCTGTAAGAACATTTTAGATAGTTGTTCAGCATGAGATTATTGTCACACACTCTATTTATAAAAGTAGTCCTTAACTTACAACCACTCATTTAACAGTCATTTGAAGTTATGGCACTGAAAAAGTGACTCATACTTAGGAACATCGTAGTGTTCCCATGATCACATGCTTAGAAACCATCATGTATTTAGAATGATTGCAGTGTCCCAGGATCACGTGTTCACCATTTCCAACCTTCCCAAAGGGTTTTAGACAAGCAGAGTTAATGGGGGAATCTGGATTCTCTTAACAACCATGTGATTTGCTTTATAATTATGAAGATTTGCTTAACAACTTTGGCAAAAAAGGTTGTAAAATCAGACCCAACTCACTTAATGACCACATTGCCTAGTAATAGAACTTCCGGTCCCAATTATGGTTGTAAGTTGAGGACTACTTGTATGACTATATTTCCACAACAGTTGAATGCTTCTAAGATGATGACTTATTTTCTTCTTGCAAAAAAATAGATGTTCACTTCATTATACAATTACATTGTATAATTAGAATTTCTGCTTCTGTATTGTACAGTCCCTGAACTAATAAATTATATTCTCTGTCTGCATATAACCATGGGTGCCCCTGGGAACAGACCTCAACTAAAATATTTAAATCTATACCAAATGATTGTGTGTGCACTCAATTCCACATCCTTAAGTTTTGTTTCAGAATTAGTTTCTGAAACTAAGAATCAGAAAAACCTGTCAGCATAATCTTCTGCTTTTTTTTCTGTTTGATATCAAAGAATCCAATCACATTATATAATAATGCTGAACAAGAGCCCAAACTTTCAAGACTGTTTCTACAGTTTTTCTGATAAGACACGTAGCAGATGTTTTGATAAATTCCAAGGTAAGTTTTGCCAGAAGTCAACCAAACCATGTCTGATCAAAAATGCACTACTATTAATCACAAGGAAACAACTTCAAGGTCAAGTGTAAAGTAGCTGTACAAATATTCATTGACTTTGGCCTGCCTTCAGCTCTCAGGACAAATTAGGAAGGAATAAATCTCTAATATGTTTCACCTCTTCATACAGCCATATCTCTCTCTATCTTCTAAGTTCTTTGAAATGGGGGGAAAGTTAGGTATCTCACCCAAAAATGGGAAGATTATTTTCAGCAAAGTAATTTGGGCTCCAAAGACAATCATATCTGTGAAATTCTCTTTGCTCTACTATGGATTTATTCTCATTGATTAGCCTACCCATCAGCCAACTGCTTCTATTCTGGAGCAGTTGAGCATACAGTGTGAAAAAAGGAAGTTTTTTCTTTTAACATGTGCTAGAAGACAGTGTGCATTCATCCATATGGTCACAAAAACCAATTGCGATTGGGAGAAGGCCAAGATTCAGCCTTGCAAATGTTTAAAATAAATAGGACTTTGGCTGTTTTGAGAAATATAGCGAAGGAAGAAGATTAACTTTATGATCCTCTGTTGTATAATTTCACTCATTGTAGGTATTTGTGGTACAGATGCTCTCTTCTTAGTGTTTTACATCTACTGTAGTTCACCGTTTTGCACTACATTCTCTGCTTGGATTCTTAAAATTCTGGGATGAATCTTTTGAATGTTTTTTCCTGGAACAGCCTTTGTTCTGTTAGCTTTATGAAGCTGCATTTCCAGATGTTTCTTCCATGCTTGACTACTTTAAGAATTTGCATTTCTGCATACACATATTACACTTTTTAGAAAAAAGAGGGCTCCCCCCTCCTTATTCCTGCTTAGTATGATAATTAAGGAATCTGTTTTTCCACTGGAGTAGGCTGATTCCAATATTTGGAGTGGTTTCTGTATTTTTAGTAATATGGAACTTTTGGAAGAAAACTGTGTGTTATTAGAGACAGAATTACTCCTTTTTTCACCTAACTAATGATTTAAAATTCTTGACTACAAGAGACAAAGAAATGCATGTGGTAACTTCATTAAGCAGAAAGCTGATTTTTTTTAATTTACATCTCTCAGGAAGGGCAGAGTGGTATAGTGGTGAAAGTATTGGACTCAGAGCAGGGAGACCCAAGTTCCAGTCCTCCCTTAAGCATGGAGACTTGTGTAATGAACTGGTTGAAAAACAAACCATATCATGGCATCATGCATTAATAAAATTGCTCAACGAAAGGGAAATTATTAGATTAATATCTAACTCCCACTCTAATCTTTCTTTCTCAGCTCCCAACACCAGAAATGTGCCTACTGGTGCTTACATTCCTTCTCCTTTTCCTATAATATATTGATTTTCCTAGATCCATGTGAAATAGCAGTACAAATGACATGCAAAGCCCCAAAAGCAGTTTGTGTTGCACATTCGCTTTTGTTGTTGTTGTCCGAATCTTCATTCTGGTCAAATCTTGTATCTTTTCTTCTGTATAAAACACCTTTTTACATTGAATAGGTCTGAACATTTTTATTTTGGTAATTCTCCTGGGATTAGTCTAAGATTCCATAGGGATAAATACTGATCCTCCATCTGGTAAAAGCCAACTTTTATCTGGTCTGTCTTCCACTTCTGCAATAATTTCTTGACTAATCCTGCATTCATTGTCTAATATCCTAACTTCCTTGTTGTCTCCTAATCACCTAGGTATCTTTTTATTTGATGCCCTGCCCTTTTCTCTTTTCTTAAAGCTTGTGTGACTCAGTTTCCTTTGTTAGCTTTACAGGGCTGTTCTGTCAGGAATTACCTTTTCTCCCTTTGTGTGAGTGGCTCTTGGTTACAAGGCAGTAAAAACATGATGTGCAACATAGTCAGTGCTGTCATTCTAAAAGTGGTGGTTGGAATAACAAGTTTGCTTTAAGCAGTGCTTGAGAAAGACACACACCTGCCTTCCTGCCAGATGCTCGAATCAGCTGTGTTTTATTTTAACACTGGCAGAGCATGTGGACTTTCAATCCTACATTCTTTCACCACTGCTATATGGGTGTTCAGTGATCATGGCTGATACCGTCTTGTCTCCTTCCCTAATCATTTTCTGGATTCCTGCATTTGTTCTCTCTCTGTTAGTATGTAGAGGTTCAGGTACAGACAGTCATTTTTTGTGCTATGGACTTTGCAATTTTCTAAACTTGAAGTGGGTTTTCCATAAGTGGCCATTTTTAAAAGCCACATTGTCCTTCTCAGAACATGTGGTTGTTGCATTTCTTTCATTATATTTGAACCGTGTGTAATCTACCTTTGAGAAGAATGAAAATTCCAAAGGAAATATTTTGTGACTTTTATTAACAGTGTGAACTCTGCGAATCAATGCATTATATTTGTTTTGTGTAATGGTGCTTCTGTTGCTTATGAGATATTTAAATCATGGAAAACTGAATGCCTGCGTTTCCACATACCATGGAAATGTTCACTCCGTCCCTGGAAATCCAGCTGTCTCATCTCACTTCATTCCAGCCCCTAGTTCTGAGACTTCACTGGTCATTATCGGTATGCTTTCAAATGTTATCTAGGTGCTTTCATGATCTTAAAAGCTGAAGTCTTCATTTCTTTAAAAAGAGCTGAAATAATCAGAATCCTGAATATTTTGCTTAATTTTTTATAACCAGGATTATAGATCTCTTTTTCAAATGCAGTCTTTTAGCCTTAGAGTAGTCCTTGAAGCCTATGTATGTTTTCCTTACTACTTCATTTTCATTTTTGACATTTTTTCCCTATCAAGTCTTCTGTGGTAGAAACCATCACTTCATTTTTCAAAGCAAAATCATTTTTTTTTCAATTAACTTTGTTAGGTCTAGTCTTAAGTAACAATATTCCCAGATATTAGACTTCCCTGACATACAATCGTGATGCTTCCCTGACATACAATCATGATGCTTCCTTTTCACATTTACTAATTTTACAACATTGCCAGAAAGTAGCCGAATCTTTTTGGCTTCTTCTGTCAATGAGTGCTGCTATTGTATTAATTCATGTTTTCTTTAGCATGTTTACACAAACAAGTTTCTCTGGTTCTCAGTTTAGGAGTAAATGGAGTAAATCACACATTATTCTAAACCAGAGGCAAATTCTGCACATTTTTATAATGGTCTCTGAAGGGAAATATAAAATATGATGATAAAGCCGTGAGAGGAGAGCTGAAAATCTCAATCTCCTCCTCATTTTTATATACACAAAAATGTGAAATCACAGCTGCCGGGTTTTTAGGAGGTGTTGGCCTTCATGTGCACTGAGTTCTTCCCAAGAACCTAGGATTTCATAAATGTGTCAATAACTACTGGGATCATCACAGCCAATTTATGCCACAGTCTTTCAGTTCTGATTTGCAGATCTTGATAGTTTGTGTTCTTCTCCAATTATTTGTCTAGCTGGTATTGCCACACCAATTATCCACACTTTCTTTTTTTCAACCACAGTTAAACTTGGTGTGTTATAGGCTAAAACAAGAAAAAGTTATCCCCTGCCAATTGTGCCCAACTCTAGGGGGCGGTGCTCATTCTCCATTTTGTAGCCAAAGAGCCAGTGTTGGCTGAAGACACTTCTGTGGTCATGTGGTCGGCATGACTATATGCCAAGACACATGGAACTCTGTCACTTTCCCACCAATTTAGGCAATATCTATTTATCTACTTGCATTTTTGCATGCTTTCGAACTGCCAGGTTGGCAGCTGCTGGCGCAAGTAACTGGAGCTTACCCCATTATGTGATGGTGCTTGGGTCTTGAACTGCCGAGCTGCTGACCTTCTGGCTGACAAGCCCAACATCTTAATCGCTCAGCCACCACACCTCCATCAATTATAGGCCCCATGAATTATAGTTACAGACTAAGACCTTACTGATCTGTATTTGAAAATCCCACAGTACTTTACCCTGTTCATTTTTTTACTACTTTTTCAACTCTGTGTTCCCACTAATTTTCATTACTGGCGCATGATAATTTTTACAGATGTTCCAGTGAATAATTTCGGCAATGGTGTTATATTGTTGTTTATAATCAGTTTGTGGAATCTTCTTGCATGAGCTGCAAATATGATCCACTGTTTCTTCTGTTTCTTTCCACAATCTACACTTTTGATCATTTGATTTTTCAGTCCAGGTCTTGATTGTATTGATTCAGATAGCTTGTTCTTGAGCAGTCAAGCCAAGTTTCTTTTTTTAATGTTCCAGTGGTAAGCCATTGCCAGGTTTTACCTTTATCCACTTTCCCCTTGATCTTTTGTAGAAATTGATCAAGTGATGCTTTTCCTTGCCAGCAATTTGTTCTTGTTTTTATTACATTATTTCAATATTGATGTTTCATTTCCTGCACATTCAGTAAGCTCTAGTTTTTAATCTGCATCAATATTTGTTCTTACCTGCTTTTACATAATTGGCCAATGCATGCTTTCCTTCAACAGTTTATTTGACTTGAGGTAAACCTCTGCCTCCATTTCTGTGGGAAAGATATCATTATCCTTACAGGGAAGTAATACATAAAGGATTGTCATTAGCTTTCTTGTTTTTTTGGCTGCAACCATCCAATTAATAATTCCAGCAGCATATTGTACCACCAGGATGACCCAGATATTGATGACTTCGATGTGTTTCCACCATTCAATTTTGTCTTTAGCTCTTTTCTTACTCCTTGGATGTATTTGTTACCAATTACACTTTTAACTTGTCCATGCTTGATATTGCCCAATTATAAAAAGTCCAGATACTTGTTGGCTTCATCCTGATGGTGCCTGATGGTTTGGCCATTTAACATTTCAATTTGATTCCTACTTGTTATTTTAAATTACTCCTCCTACTCATTGTATTGCTGTTATTATTTGAAGGAAATGCACAAGTTCTTTGAAACTTAAATAATTTAATTGGTCCAAAAATATCCAACCAAAAATCATAATCTTGTGACTAAATATCAGCCTAATTTTTAAGAATGGGGGGAGAATAAAATAGGTGGAGGGAAGATACAGGTTTATTTTATCTGTTTATTTTATTTATCATTTATTTACCATTTGCCATTCTAGCCCTGAAGGACTTTGCGCAGCTTATCAACCATCTTATTGTGAAAAGATTAAAACCAGCCTGACAGAATTAGATTACAAGCATAATAGCCCTGGACTTAAACAATGCTCAAAGCTGCAAAGAGAAAAAAAGCCCATGACAGAAATGTCCACTTCTTACCGGGATTCTGGCCTGCAGTGCTCTCTGGAAAGCCATGTTGTGCTGAAATCATAATTAAATCATCTGTACTGTGTTTTGCAAAGCACATGGAGGGGGAACCAGCATGGCCATCGTGTTTATTTGCAGTTTAAGCATAATATGGCTTCCTGTGGCATGCAAATAGATATACTATAGTCTTTTCTGCGGCCTCCGTGAGGGTTTGGTAACATAAGCTCACTAAGCTTAAAATTAAAATTATCTAAGAGTAAGTTGTAATACAGTATTGTTATTACAATATTATTGTTAAAGAAAATGTACAAAATTCACACTGGAGAACAATAGGGTATTAGCACTCTAATAATCTTCTTAAGAATCCAGAAATACTGAGTCTCTGCTGCAGTCACTTTAAATAGAAACCAGAGTCCTGAACCGGAGGAGTGTTTCAGGTACATTCATATGGCCAGAAAAAGGAGGTGTTT
Organism: Acrochordus granulatus; assembly: GCA_032468055.1. NCBI lineage: Eukaryota > Metazoa > Chordata > Lepidosauria > Squamata > Acrochordidae > Acrochordus > Acrochordus granulatus. The sequence goes on along the minus strand of JANHZU010002427.1, from coordinate 1,143,936 downwards.
GTTCCTCTTAATTCAGAAATCACACATAGTTTGCCAAAGCGGTTCCTTGCTGGCTGTTTGCCTTGTTCAGTGAGAAGTAGCAATGCTCACATAGGTGATCCATAAAACTGATTAAAAAAAACTTGCCTCACTTTAGGAGAGAGCTTTGTGTTTTAACGGATTAAGACTATGGATTCAGTGTACATATACAGTACACACACATGTATAGTTTGTCACTCAGTCAGCCAGATGTTTAGACTGGATTTGGCATTTTTGTCCACCTATCGAGTCCTTCCCAAGGACCTGGGATAGGCAGATACTATCTTTGATGTTGTTAAAGGTATCTTCGCAGGATGTAAGCTGTTCCGAGTAATGCTGCCTTTTGCAATTGACTGATGGTGATTTTGTCAATGCCAATATTGTTCAAGTGGTGCTCCAGTTGTTTTGGGATTGCACCCAAGGGCCCTACTACTATTGGTACCACTTTTGCTTTCTTTTGTCACAATTGTTGTATTTCTGTTTGTAGGTCTTTGTTTTTTGTGATTTTCTCCAGTTCTTTATCTTCTATTCTGCTGTCTTCATGTACTGCCATGTCCACTATCTAGACATTTTTGTCTTTCATATCAACAATTAATAGGTCTGGAGTGTTATGTGGCAGTGGCATGTCTGTTGAAATTTTGAAGTCCCAAAGCAATTTAATTTCTTCATTATCTTCATTGGTTTTAAACAGATAACATGTTTAAGTATTCGATTTGTGCACACTTTGAAAATTCATTGAATCTGCTTTTCTTTCTTTAAGTTTCCATTTGATTCTGAAAAAAAGATTTGGCTGCTTTAAGACTTGCATTAACTTGAGAGAGTCAGCTCTTGAAAGCAGTCATAGTGTTGTTTGGACTGACACAAAAACATCTTTTTCTGAATCATTTTCAAAGGATTTGCATCCCTAACAAATACACTTTGTAAAATAAATCATCCTTCTTAAAGTGGTTGATATATTTATCCTAAACTCAGTTGTATTTTTAAAATAGTCACTTAGGATTCCTGATGGATTTTTAATTTGATTTTTTTCTTACTCCCAATGAAATTTTAACATGTTGACATTTTATTTCATGTTTAGGTATTCCTTCTCCAGATGCCAAGAATGCAAATCTTTATTTCCTGGATATTGTAAACCAGGCTAATACCATTTTTCATCTTTTTGATAAGCAGTTCAATGACCATCTGATACCATTGGTGAGGTAGGTCATTTGTGGTATTCTCATGTCAAAAGCCATGTGGAATTTGCATTCTTATTCATAAATATTATTTCTCTCACAATCATCCTGAGTAAAGCCATATTAAAAGTGCAGAGGCATTATTTAAATAGCTTCAGTTTAGTCATGCTGTATTAATGGCTTCCCTTGCAAGGGATTGGCCTTCCTTTAGGAAGCCTGCCTCTCCTCACTTCACACCAGTATCTAGATTTTGCTTTCTGTAAGCAGCAAAGCTAGTGTTATTCCATCCGTGCACATGGTTGTGAGCTTCCCTGAAGGTTCTGGTTGACTACTTTGAGAAACAGAATGCTGAACCTAGATAGACCTCTGATAGGATCTAGCAGGGTTCTTCTTAGATTCTTAAAATACGTAATGCTTTTGTATATTTGTCTGCATTCTGTATCCCCCACCCCAAATACCCATTTCATATTAGTTAGATTGTTCTGTGTATAATTTTGACATGAAAGGTGATTTTCTGAGACAGGGTAATAGAAGGGAGATGTACTAAAAGGTGCACAAGTTAAGTGCTTAGAATGTCCAGGATGTCTGTAGTTGATGATTACTTTATAATAAATGGTAGACACTAACTTTTCACCCCTTAATTTATCACAGCTCTTCTCCTAAGCTTTCTGAATGTCTTCAGAAGAAAAAGGATATCACAGAACAAATGGAGGTGAAATTGGATATTGGCATAGATAGGCAAGTGAAGATTTCATATCTGAGTTTATCTTTCATTTTCCCCTCATTGTATTATAGTGTATTAAAAACAAGATTGAATATTATGTTTTTAACAATTCACCATAAGCAGTATACAGAAATAAAGAAAATCATAATTTGACACTTTAGTGCTCCATCATTTTTGCATTCTCATGGAAATAGATATGCATTTAATTGCAACTTGGGAAGCTTACATTGGAACTTTATAAGGTTCAAAATGCTCTCTCTAAA
>JANHZU010002427.1:1120249-1130398 GCA_032468055.1 Acrochordus granulatus | reverse complement strand
CAAACTAAAAAAGTAATTAAAAAGATAGTGCAGAAAAAAAGAGAAAAATAGAAAAGAAAAAATAAGAATATAGCAAAGAAAAAGAAAAAATATATAAAGAAAGGACTTCCCCCTTCATCGCAACAAATATAAACAATTTTAGTAACTTATCACCTTCTCTTAAAATACAACAAATGATCTCCTCTTCTCATATTCCATTTCTTATCTATAAGCAAATCCATAAAACCTCCTTGTTTCAGTACTGATGTCAATAAAAGTCCATTAAGGTTACCAGAGATAACATATCTATTTTAACCTTGATCAAATAAACCAATTTTATATTCCTTTTACTTACAAACTTACTAAAAACTCAGTCTTTAGTCCCTTCAAATAATCTCCAAGAACTTAATTTATTTTAATTTTTTTCTTTGTTCTTTGTCACTAAATTCTTCAAAGTTTTAATAAGCATCTTTTGTAAAACCAGTAAACAAAAATATTGTGGGGGAGACCAGGAGTGAACCATGTGTGAAGAGGAGGATCAGCCTATATCTGCTGTGCTAACTGTAGAACAGTAGCAGACAAACTGCAACCTTGTTCTCCACTCTATCCTGCCTGCATAGAACAGCTTTTATTGTTATCTGGTCATCTACTAGTTAAGTAGATGAAAGCCATGCCTAAATTTCTGTAAGCCTCTCAGCAGAAGAAAAATAAAATAACCCTCCCTTCCTTCTGAGGTGGCCCTGCATAATTTGTAATGGATATTCAGCTCAAATGCAGTCATTGCTGTTGTAGAAAAGCCTAGTGGCAAATCCTTTGGGAAGAATATCTCACTGCATGCCAATCTATGCAAATTCAGTCAATCTAAATAAAGCAAATATGTTTTATCTTCATGGCTGTGGTGTCAGTAGAAGGATCAAGTTGAAAATATCTGGAGAGTACCAGAAATGTAAATATTAATTATTTTGGGACCATAATGGTACAATAATTTGAGCAAACCAACTCTGTAGTTTATTGCTGTGTATATGTGTTTGTGTGTAATTATTGTCTCTTCATTTTCTCCATATATCACTTAATTAATCTATTATATCCATCTGGTTAGACTGAAAAGTTAGTTAGGTAATGAGGGAATGGACTGTAAAATCTCAGTGAATCATAAACACTGTTTAAGTAGAATTGTATGCCAAGCCACTTACTAACATATGTGGAGAATGAGAAGACAATACTCTTTTCTCTCATCAGCAATTGGTAGTTTTTTTTCCTTACTGTTATTTTGTCACAATACTCCAATGAAGGTAAATAAACTCTTCTTTTTCATCTTTTTTAAATTTATTATTTTATATATATTTTTATTAAATTGGTTATCTTAGTGGTATTAACAATTAGACATTGAGATTGAAGAGAGTTGTGCTGAAATAAGCACATGTGTCTTGTTTTATAACCTGTTCAAGAAAAGAAAGTACACAGTCTTGCAGTCCAGATTAAAACCATTTGGATTCTGGGATGTGTTGGTTTATACATTCACACACCCATATACACACACAAACACTTCAAAGTGTCATCAAAATCTTCCTGGGAAAAACATGGGTTTCTACTTAAGTTTACCCATCGACTGAATATCAATCTCAGGAGAAGGCTATAATGCAAGTAGAAAGAAAGAGAAGAAGATGACAACCAGCACCAAGTTGGATGGACACAGTTACAGTGGCAATGGGTGCACAGTTGGAAAACCTAAAGGACGAAGTTAGGGATAGATTGTCAAAGAGAGAATCTATCTACATGGTTGCTAAGAATTGACACCACCTTGATAGCACATAAGCAATCAGTCAATGTTATTAAGTTTCTTTGCCTCAATGAAGGGACCAAAGAGCATACACCGTTTTCTGGCAGATGTTGTATGAGCAGTACAAGGACTCTCATGTGCTATTCAATATGGAGTCTATAAATACAAAGTGCACTGCTTCCAAAAGAACAGGAGAAATTGAAAAGCTGCACTACTGCTTTTTGTGTCTCTGTTTTTCTTGTCTGAACTCAAATATAGATAATCCTTACTTAACAATGGTAATTAGGTCCAGCAACTCTGTTACTAAATAATGCAATTGTAAAGCATTTTGTCACATGACCATGCTAAGTTATGACAGCAGTTGTGGCAATCCAGTTGCTGTTATTAACTCTATCCCACATGGTCGCAGTGTCCCATGATCATATGATCACCATTACTTCCTGCCAGCTTCCCCATTGACTTTGCTTGTCAGAAGCCAGCAGTGAAGGTTGCAAATGGAAATCACATGTCTGTGGGATGCTGTGGTAATTGTGAGCCAATTGCCAAGTGCCTAAATTGTAATGATGTGACCATGGGAATGCTGCAATGGCCACAGCTTTGAAGACCCATCATAGATCCCTCTCATTCAGCACCATTGTAACTTCAAAGAACAGATGTTGAACACGTGCTCATTCAACAAGAACTATCTGTAAGTTCCTGCATGTTCTCCTTTTGCCTCCAATTTGCATTTTACCTAGAATTTTACCTACCTGGGAAGCGTGCCTACAGTTTGCTATTTTTGAAGCCCCTAGATTATTTTTACTGCTTTTCTACTTGTGCCATTTGGGACTGGTCCCAAAGATTCCAGACTTACTTTTGGGGGGGGGCACCTGAAACTAATTCAGGGAAATAAGACTTGGTTGAAATAACAGGACTTTCTGGAATACCAGATCTTCTATCAGTGGCACCTAAGAAGCTTCTGCTCATGCTGCTCATCCTGATACCAGAATTACTCGCATACAGACAATTACTGTCCTTTCATTGGAGGAGAGGAAAGGGAGAGATCATCACAGAAATGATCCCTGAAGCCATTATTGACGTTTCACAGGAAGCTCCTTCCTCCATTTATCTGACATTAGCAGTTAGCCAGCGTTGTCTGCAAAAAAACAACATTTTTCATGTTTCTGTTCAAAGACCCAAATAACAGAACAGCCGTTACACAACACTCCCCCATCCTGCAGCTGACCTGTGCTTACCTGGAGGCTGCCAAAGGCTATTCTCAGCCCTCCTTTCAGATAGTCTTGTTGCCACAGAGCAATTGGTCTGTGCAGCTTAGTAATCTTGAGGGCATCTTGGGTATGTGCAACACCAAGCAATCAGTTTTGTTTTTTTCCGAAAGAAGTAGCCCACATGAACTAGTTCCCACTTACTTTTAGCCCCTAGGTATTAAGCTGAACATTAAGCTACTAAGAGAGTAGAAAAGAGACAGTGAACCACTCTGCTTGGGCAGAGATGCGGAAGAAGAACAAGGTTATTTATTGATGTAAATATTTCTATGAGGAAGTTATATGCAGCTCTTCAGGACACCCACATTTAATATGCTTCTCTAGATTTTGCTAATCAGAATATTAAAATGGGAGATGAGCAATGCTTGCAACCTGGTTTAAATGTGTATATTTGAAAGGAGGCTCCAACAGCCTACCCCTCAAGAAGAGGCATGTCCATTTGGTTTTCATCCAATGAAATAAAAGAACAATAGAGGAGAAATGAAAAGAGGCGAACATCTGGGCAAATCCTGGCTGATTCATTTTCCCCAAGGATCTCCCACTTGGAGCTCAATACTAAATCTTTTCCTCCAGGAGAGTATTATGTTGGTCTTTGGGATTAAGTCAGCATTACATTGTCCTAAAAACAATGTTAGGCCAGACCACTCTCTTTTGACAGCACTCATACTCTGTTAATTAAGGAGAAAGAGTAAAACATCTTTTCAGAGAGAGAAAGAGAAAGTGGGACTTCTTAGCCGGAGAACTGTACAGTCCAGAGGTGTATAGAGCAAGTCCTGGATTTCCAATTTCTTTTTCTTTCTTAAGTTTAGGTATATTTTGATAGTTCGCATGTTCCTTCAAGAAGAGAAAAATATATCCCCTATAGAAGGGAGGCTCTCATCTGTGATTATTTTGGGGTATATACTATGAGGGTTTTTTTTCAAGGTGAATGCAAAGTACCTGTATTTTTAAAATCTGGAGCTGGCTGCTTTTGCCCCGAGGCACAAACGGAAGCACCTCATTCTCCCTTTTCTCTTTTCTTGCTTTATATTTAACACTATTTCTACCCTAAAGAAAATAAGTTGCCTTTCAAAGCTAAATGTTTATGTGGTCCATAACTAAGTGATGACCGAGGTGATTTTTACTATATTTTATACAAAATTGTGGTGAAATTAAATGAAAGAAAGGAATCTTGCAGTTGCCTGAGGTTGACAAATGCCTGCTGTGAAAAAATGTTTTCCTGTTTTACTAAATTACCTCAACTGGGTCTAGTCCATTTCTTTGGCGCTATTAATATTTTGGTGGCCTAGCTAGTAACAGGCCTAAAATATATGAATCTCTTTGACCAGATCAGAGATCCTTCCTTTCCTTTCCCTTCCCTTCCCTTGCCTTGCCTTGCCTTCCTTTCCCTTCCCTTGCCTTCCCTTCCCTTTCCTTGCCTTGCCTTGCCTTCCCTTCCCTTGTCTTCCCTTCCCTTCCCTTCCTTTCCCTTCCCTTCCTGCCTTTAGATCCCTGTGGCAATCACAGAAGTATCTCCAATCATGAACCATGATAGCTAGCCGATGGAGCATGGAAAATATTATTTTTACACTCTTTATGATTTACCCCTTTTACAGTGGATGTGACAGTGGAAAAATGGAATCTTATGGAATCTTATCCAACCTCATTCTATCTGTATTTCTGTGAAGTGACCTCAGAGAATAATTTTAAGGCAGTGGACTGTATATGATATATACAAAACACAGACATTAGATTACCTTTTTTTTTCCTGCTCTAACTGAATAACTGGCAAATAAAAGTAATCAATTTCTGTAAATTATATTGTTACAATAGTTTAATTTCTCCAGAAGCAATAAAATCATTGGCCAGTTGGTGTAGCAGTTCCATTCTCCAGGAAAGTATGTTTGGAAATTTGTTGGTTTCCTTCTTTCTTAGCCATTTCTTTGGAATGAAATCTTGTATGTATCTTTCTTACACTCTGTACTCCCTTTCTCTCTCATTTTGACAACTTTCAGGGAAAAGATATCTTGACACAGAAACTCCCATTATGGCAACAATCTTGTTCTGATCCCAACAAGATCCCAGACCGTGCTCTCCAGCTTATGCAACAGATGGCCCTCAGCAGCAATGGTTCTATTATGACCACACCTCTGTCATCATCCAAGTCAAATCTCATCATCTCGGACCCTATACCTGGTGCCAAACCTCTCCCAGTTCCACCAGAGCTGGCACCTTTTGTAGGAGTAAGTATAGCATGGACTGATAAATTGTGGAGATGTCATAATTCATCTTTTAGCAGGAAGATTTAGGTCTGGCATTGGGGTGTCCATTTTTTTCCAAGTCAAAGTTACAGTGGGCCTTTCACTGGCATGTTGGAGGCCACATATTTCTAAAAGTAAAGGGACCAGAATTAAAATTGATTTAACTTTTGTTTTCATGTAAATGGGTTAAAATTGCTATTACTGGTACATTTAAGAATTTCCATGTAGCTTTGGTGTACTGTCTTATTTTACTCAGATTCAAAAGACAGAGCATTTCTCAGTTAAGATTGCATGTTGTAAGGCACCTTTTGCAAGTCAAACTTATCCTCTAGAATATAAACATGCCAGTTAGTTTCTGGGTAAAATATAAAGTACCCGTTATTACCATTAAAGCCTAGCAAAGCTATTGGAGAAAAGACCTTTTTCTGTATGAACCTCCATGCTTACTAACATCATCTAAGGTAGTCTGCCATCATCTAAGGAAGCAAACTCATCTGGTGGCATTTTGAATTCAGGTCTTCTCTGTCCTACAGAGTGAAGGAGACTAACAGCATCATTAGATTTTAAATGGCTCCTTTTGGAGTAATGACTCTCACAATTCATATCTTCTTCACTTCAAGTTTAGATTACTGCAATGTGCTGTACTCAATGCTGCCTTTCAAAACTACTGAAAAGCTGCAGAAGGTACAGAAATGCACCTGTCCATTTTCTGGCAGATGAGAATTACTGTAGCAGTGTCACACCAGTCGTGCAGGAGCTATATTGGTTGCTAGTAGGTTTCCAAGTACACTTCAGAGTCCTGGTAGTAACTCAATTGACAATGGTGTTTACATACATGGGTTAGTTCCCAGTTACCTTCTGAACCATATTCTTTGGAAAAAAAGAATTGGCCCATCCTACGTTTTTAAGATGAGAGGGAATGATTTAATTACTTTCCCTTCAAGAGACAAGATTGATGAACACCCAAAAAAAGCTTTCTTGTTGGAATAGTTTTATCATCTTGAGACCCAGATTAGCCCCATCTGGTCTCTTTTTAGGAAGGTGACAAATATAATCTTATTTTGCTGGGCATTGGACCTTAGCAACCTATAATTAGGGCTTGGGGAGAGATTTTTAATTGGTATTTTAACTGTTTTAATGTCTCAGTTTTAATTTTTAGTGTAAACTTAAAGCAATATTTTAAGTTACAATAAATAATTAAAATAGAATTTAAATGTATTTTCACAAGAAGCCTTTCAGACAGCCTTTTTTGTTCATTCTTGAAAAACAAGACATGAGAGCTGAAATCAGTTGATAACACTGCTGAAAAACTTGCAAACAAGTCAGTAATTGACCAAGATCCAAATTTATACCAGGCTTCAAAAGCTGAATTCAGTGTTGATAAGAAAATTGGGTGATTAAAAGAATTTATGCTTCCTTTTGCTTAAGTATTTGGGTTTGCACTTGAACAATTCAGGACTCTCTATTTTATTTTTTTCATTAACTTGCATTAAAGATCTTCCCAGCTGCTGTCTAAAACCCATTTACTCAGTCCAGTTTTAAAGCTGTAACATGATTATGTCTGAGGCAGGTTGGCCATGAATTGTGTGAAGAAATTCTAAGTCACACAGATTTGCAAACCTGAGCAAAGAAGCTGACAGCTATTATAAAATGTGGCACAAAGTACTCTGACAGCTATTATAAGATGTGGCATATCCTGGTAAGACTGGTTTTATTTTGGTATGTCTTTCTGGTCAGAGTTCAATATCTTAAAACGAGATAGTTTAAAGAAGAATCATGGTTTAATGTTAATGATTTAAGCCATTTGGTGAGACCATCTATTTCTCCGGTCTGCCAGTCAAGGAAACTCCTTATCAGTAATTGTTCTTTCCAGTTTTCTGCTAGAAAGAAAAAAAAAGGAAGTGGAGGAAGTGGTGGGAAAAAAGAGAGGGCAGCATTATGTATCTGTAATATTCTGTGAACAAGACAGAACAATTGTGCAAAACAAAAGCTTGTGTCAAGAGCATCCTGTATATGTTTCTTTCTCCCTCTCCCTACTCTTTCTTCAGCGAATGTCTGCACAAGAGACCATTCCAGTAATGAATGGAGTTTCGGGCTCAGAAGGTGAAGATTACAGTCATTGGTCTGACCGAAAGCCTCCTCAGCCGAAGTCCTTATCCCCACCACAAACTCAGAAGCAACTGAGTGACTCTTACTCCAATACTCTCCCTGTGCGCAAAAGTGTAATGCCGAAAAACAGCTATGGAGCCAGTAAGTCATTCTTGGAAGAGGTTATTCCTCCCCTCCCCTCTATTTTGGAGGACTGCATCTGTCAGATTCTGGGTGAGATGGTCATCGTGCTCCCATACAGCAACCAAATAGGAGAGGGGGGCCTAAAACAACTTTCTCCAGGCTTTCCATGTATGAAAAGATTAAATCCCCAGCCATCGCAGCAGTCCCAAGACATCTGGAGTATCCCAGCTCGGACAAAGTTGGCATAGAAATACAAGAATGGAGCCAACTCTGCTTTAGCCACACTCTAAAGCATTTCTCACTTTGAGTCCTCTGAAATGTCCAGCTAGAACTGTATCTTTCTGCTGGTAGAAACAAGAACAGTGACTGAAAATACACTGAAAAAATTGGGGGGGCTAAAATAGCTTAGAAATTGCATCAGGTTTGCTGACATAGCTGTCATATAAGGCAGGACTTTGTCAGAAATTAATTAGATTTGCTTGTTTCTTATTGCATGGACTTGCACAGTAGAAATGGATGAGTCAGATGTTTGCACATACCCGAAGGAGGCTTTTTCCTACAAAAGCTCTGAACAATAAAGCTTTTTCTCCAAAGTGCTGTAGCACTCTTGGCTCTTTTGCATCATATTAGAAACAGTGGTGAACAAAGCCTCCTTTAGACTGACATCACTCTCAATGTCTATTGTCTTCTGACTAAGGTAAAAATGCCTTTGAGTCAGGCTCAGCTTCATGGACACAATTTGCAGCATTCTTGACAGCACCATGGAAGTAGTTTTCCATTGCCACCTTCTGGGGTGTGTTTCAGTCTAGTCTAGCCATAGCGCAAGTATTCATGGCAGTCTCTCATCCAAGGACTTAATAGGCTGACCCTGTTTAGCTGCAGCTCAGAGAAAGTCAGCCAAATGCTACCACCTACTGAGACTATGTGTACCCCAATACTATTACTGTTTTGCTTAGCTGCAGCAAAAGATGTAGAAGTACTTCATGCATGGAACATGATGAGGCTATTGTACGGTCTTAATATGTATTTGTTGAATGTATAAAGCCACCTATCTCATGCCTGTGACTCTAAGTGGCATACACATTTAAAACCCAGAACTAAACAGTCAACATAATTCAAACACAACCATTCAAACAACGATAGTAACAAAAAGGCAATTTGCATGGCTTTCTCTTATGCATATTATTAATAAGTATGCATCATACATAGATATCTAGCACTACCTAATGTTTGTTTTTAAAAGCAGGTTGCTCAGTACATTATATCTGTATGGGTGTTTTGCCTGAAAATTCAGTATTTTCTTTTGTTTTTCAAATTCATTGGCATTTATGACCAAGAGATAAATGTTTAAGATGATAAAGAGAAGCCTTGGCTGCAAGCATTATAAGGAGATTATTGTCCAAAACAAGGAGGCTCTGGGTAGTAGTCCATTATGTGATGGACTTTTATATTTTCCTTGAATTTGTATTACATAATTATCAGACATGCAGATTGAAACATTAAACTTTTCTGAATATCTGACTTCATTCCAAGATAGTCAATGCCTCCTTTATTTCTTAGTGGAGTCTCAGCCTGTATTATTATTTGGAAACTGATGTTCACAATGAGTTATATTCAGTAAGTTTACAGATGTAGATAATCCTAAATGTATGATCACAATTGGGGCTGGAAATTCCATTGCTAAGCAGGGTGGTTGATAAGTGAGTCATGCTTGAAATGACCTTTTTTACCATGGATGTTAAGCAGATCACTGCATTTAAGTGAATCGTGTAGTCATTTGGTCAGTCTGACTTTCTCCATTCACTTTGCTTGTTAGAAACTGGCTGAGAAGTTCACAAATGGTGATCACTTGACCCTGAGATGCTGCACCTGTTGTAAATACCTGCCAGTTGCAGCACCCAAATTGGATCATATGACCATGAGGATACTGGGATGGTCATAAGTGTGAGGACCAGTCATAAGTCATTTTTTTCAGTGCCTTTGTAATTTCAAACAGTCAGTAAACGAATGATTGTAAGTCAACAACTACCTGTGTATCAACAATCTGCAGTCTTTTATTTTTCAACACACATTTGACAAGCTTTCTCCAATAACTGAAGTATTGGTGCAGAAAATAAAGTAACAGAGAAATGTTTATTGAAAATAGTGAATTCAATCTGTCTCTCTTTCAGCTGAAAACAAGACTCTTCCCCGTTCCAGCTCCATGGCAGCAGGACTAGAAAAAAATGGCAGGACAAGAGTGCGAGCCATCTTCTCTCATGCTGCTGGTGACAACAGCACCCTTCTGAGCTTCAAGGAGGGAGACCTTATTACATTGCTAGTGCCCGAGGCCCGAGATGGGTGGCACTATGGAGAGAGTGAAAAGACCAAACTGTGAGTATGCTTGTGTATTATGATATTGTTGTCTTAAATTGTGTTCTTCAGGATTCACTTGTTTTCTTAGCATAGGGATGGGCAATGTCAATGTTATGAACTGTAATTCTCAACCTTCCAGGACACCGAAAGGGTCAAGCCTGTTTCCCTACTCTGAGCCACCCCCAGACACTCAAAGTCATGCTGTTTTTGTCCCCAAAGTTCAGTGGTACAATCTGGGTTGGTGGTGTGCTGTAGATGGAGCAAAGTGTGATCCTGTCTGTCATACTCGTCTTTTTCT
>JANHZU010002427.1:1099278-1110711 GCA_032468055.1 Acrochordus granulatus | reverse complement strand
AGGGAGGGAGGGAGGGAGGGAGGGAGGGTGGAAGGAAGGAAGGAAGGAAGGAAGGAAGGAAGGAAGGAAGGAACTCTTGCTGCCACTATTTTTTTGCCCATCCATGGTCATTCTCTTTCTCTGTTTAGGTAAGGAAATATGAAATGATGACCCAGTAGGTCACAGGTTGTCTAATTCCTTATATATTTATTCATAAATACATTAAACCATCAAGGGAACATCGCACATCCACATCTTACTCCCTGCTACTGTAAATGTTGAACCATGCATTTTTTCATTTACTCTACTGGACCCTTCTTCTCATCCACTTCCAAAACAATTTTTATTTCCATCAAACCGCTTTGCATTTTCTGTGCTAAATTTTCCTTGTAACCATCTTTTTCTCTGTACATCACACAGTATCAGTTTCTCTTCATTTTTTGCAGCAGTTATTCCCATGTACATTTTTTCTCATGCACAGCCTCTTTCACATTATCATTCCATAAAGCATCTTTTTTCACTCCTGTTGGTCAGGCTGAAAAGGAAGATGAGCTTGTCAGTAAGTTAATTACTACAAAAATTCCCCTGCAGTGTGCAGTGATAGGAAAATATGACTATTCTTTATGTTGCATTGCAACTCATGTAGGGCAGTGGGCATGCTCAACAGACATAGTTGGTGGATTGAATTAACTAAATGTTCACCACACAACATGGCTCAGTTTCTGCAACGCATTTATGTTCAGTGGGACACAAGTTCAGTATTAAATGCAATATTCCCAATGAGACAGACTCTGATTTTCTGAAGCAGGAATGAATATACTTTGCTCTTCATATGCTTCTAATTGTATATTTTCCAATTTGTTTGATTATATTTTTTCTGTGGCCTCCAAACTGGGACACAGTGATTAAAATACTACTCACAAAACCTGGATTCCAATAAAATGAAAAATCCACGTCCAAGCAATTGGAAGCAGCAAAGATGTCACAGAACAGCAACTTAAAGATGAATAGATTTTCATTCCTGTCAATTTCTCAGGAGAACAACCACTTCTGATGAAGTGGATTTGGCTACTAGATGGACTCCCAAGCGAAGCTGTCTTTTCTGAGCTGCAATGAAGCTGCAAACAGGATAGTCATTACTTCCTGCACAGCCTCTCTCTGCTCTTGCTCCCTAATTTCATACTCAATGCATTCAGTTTACTAGGTGCTCTTCCATCTGGTTTTTATTATTTTTTCTCTCTCTCTACCTGATGAAGTGAGTTTTGGCCGAATTGTGTGCTTTTTCTTTCTGTTCCACAGCGGCAGTGGCACTTTGGTATCTACAGTGTGAGAGAAGGAACCTTGACTAGAAATGGCAGCTGCTGCTTGGAAGATTTCCTTGTTTTGCTTCTCTGTCCCCTTCATTTCCTTCTTTCTTCTGAGATGCACATTTTTCTTCCCACCTGTCCTCTTTTCAAAGCAACAGTGCCAGCTCTTCCTCTCACCTTTGGGACTCTGAGGACCACTCATTAAGGAACCCTGGGAGTTGCTACTTCCCCATCCCCTGGTATTTGCAAACACCCATTTTGGAGCAGAAAATGTCCAAATAGGGAATGTTAGTTTTCACAGCCATTGCCTACTGGATGCAATTGAGATAAACTAAACTAGATAAAGATGCTGCATCTCTCTCTTTCTCATTTATATATTATTTTAGTTTTCTTAATGCACTCTCTCTTTTCAGAGATGTTAATGCAAGCTGCACATTTATAACAAAATAAGTGCAAGATATTTTCTCTTTTTTAACACAATAACAAAAACAATCCCAATCTGGAAACAAATATGCATGGCATATGGTGTACGTACTGTTATTTCAACTATCCTTTTTCCAGCTATCACAAAGTCAGTTTTCTGTGTCAAAAGAAAAGGTGCGTTGGGATGCTTAGGCACTTCTGTGTTGGTTTTAGCAAGAATTGGACTGTTAAACTGAGCATCAACCCAGTATCCATTTTGTAAAGTATTTTGTTTTATATATATGACAGACACAAGCATATTATATTATTATTATATTCTATTACAATATATATTTTGTAGGAAGGTATTGTTACCTCACAGTTAGTGCTGGAAAAGTGTAATGGAATGGAAGGGAGTGGAAGGGCCTTTTCTGTTGTATTATGCAGTTTGCCAAATCAATCCAAAGACTTTCTCTTGATAAAACTGGAGGGTTGTTTTTTTTTTGTCTTCTTGGTAAAGAGGGAGGGCCAAGCTGCCTATGTTTTGAAGTTCTAGTTCTGAACTTGGTGATTTTTTTTTCTTTTTTGCTAAAATTTCAACCATTTTCCTTTTCTAAAAAAAGCTGTCAGTCTCCTTTGTGTGTCTTGATTAATTCCATGGGCAAAAATGTAGGATTGAAATTAATGGTTACTTGGGACTGCTTCTTCCATTATCTAATTCTAGGAGATCATACACATGATCCATGCTAAAGACTGGATGCTTTCAACTTTGTATTACAACAGGCTTTGCCAACCTTGACAACTTTAAGATGTGTGGACACCAACTCCCAGAATTCTGGAAATTCTGTACTGGCTGGGGAGTTCTGGGAGTTGACATCCACATGTCTTAAAGTTGCCAAGGTTGGGAAACACTGGATTACAATCTACAGTGTAAAGTTGTATTCCTGTTATGACACAAGGGTGTCTGCAGGATATTGGCCATAAAGTCAAGATGGTGACCGCAGTGGTATAATTGAAACTCTACCTATGTTTTATGTAATGCACAATAAAAAAGAGGTCGGGCTTTGATTGCACTGTCCTGACCACGATATTGACTTTTTTTTAACCACACTTGCAGATGCCCTCGTAGGATACCAATGTCAGTTAAATGAAAAACAGTCAAAATATTTGAACTGTAAAGGAAGCAGCTGGTAATATTATCTTGACTAAATGTATATATGGAAGTTCTATCTCTACACATATTGCAAAGCTTTTGTTTTATATAATAGTAAGATCCTCCTTGTCATAACTTTGCTCAAATGACGTTTATGTCAAAGATACTCTGTAGAATACAGAAAACAAAGCAGAACAAAGCAAAATGCACAAATATTGCGTGAACACTGTAAAAGTGCTGATTGGGAGGGGAGTTGTGTTCCTTTTTCTTTTTTAAAAAAAAGTTAAGTGAAGCAAATACAAAAACAAAACAACAAAACCAAGCTGAAAAGAAATGTGCCCTGTACTATGATATTTGAATAAAAGTTTTACTTCCTCCATTGAGTTGGGCTTGGATGATTTTCTTCAGGGTTTTTTTTTTAAGTTTGTTTGTTTGGCTATCATGGACAGATCATATGCTCATAGTTAGATTGTTTAATATATTTATAACACAAAAGGCTCTTGGCCCATCCTCCAACTTCTCAATTTCCCCTTAATGTCCAGATATCTTTTTATCACTGTTAGAGAGAAAGTTACTGTTTTCCATTCTACAAATTGAAAAGTTAGACTGAAAGAGAGATTTGCTCAGAACTGAGACAGGAATCTGTACAGGTTAACATTGTTCTGTTCTGTTCTGTTACCAACTTCTGATAGAAGACTCTTTCCAATTAAAGCCCTTTGGTCAAATGCTCAGGTATGAAACTCTTAGAGTATTTGTCAAGAATTGGATCATTAGAAACGGGAACCTAAGCCACAGCTTATAGTTGTTGAAGCTTGGACCAATACATAGGGATCATATGCCTGACTAAACTGTTAACGTTCTGTTGAGTATACCCTCCTGGTCTTTTGAGCTACAACCCTGATAACATCCAGCTTTCAATCATTCTGGCTGGGTGAGTTTGAAATCTGAGATATTTGGAGGACACCAAACTGGAAAGCTGCAAGAATTAGAGCAGAGCATCTTGGAGATTCTTAAAAATACAGTATACTCAGCTGTGTCTCTGTGACCTCAAAACAAAATTGGGACAATCTAGCCTTTTATTTTCTTCCCCACTATGATGCTGTCCATCTGGTAATAAAAAACCCCACAGCAGCCTGACTGACTTAAAGTTTCACTTTGTAGAGACTTTTTGCAGTTTTCCTCATGTGGTTATTATGAACTCATTCCAAACATTTAAAAAAAAATTCCAAGTGCCCGGAAAGTTACAAAAACCCTGTGAAAGGTGGTAAAACTTTGTAAAAAGTTACAAAGACCCTGTAAAATTTTTTTTAAAAAACCTGAAATGTTTATAGCTATGGGGAAACGTTCTGTGAAATTCATTATCTAGCAGGGAGCTAGGAGGTAATGATTTCTTTTTAAATCTGAGGCAACTGAAAAAGAAACAAAGCTCTTTTCCTCCTTCCCTTTAATTCTCTTGCCATTGACTTTGGAGGCAAAAAATTAAAATTGCCAAAGGTTAAAAAAAAGTCAACTTTCCCAGATTGCTTGCCTCTTGTGTCCAAACTAGCTGACATCTAATCAAGAAACGTCTCTCCTTTGGATGGCCTTCCTTCAAGGACCCGCATCAGCAAAGGTTCCAAACTAACGGACCCTTGTCTCCGCTCCAATAGTCTGGACTTTACATGTTTGCCACATACTGGTCTACAAACAGCCTCTCTATTTTTCCATTACAGCCCGGATGTTGAAGTGGCCAGGTTTTGAGATGTGTCCCTGACTGTATATAGTTGTAAGTTTACCATTTTTTTTTCCATGTGCCCACTGCTCTCCCTCTTTCCCACACTTCACGCCTAAGAATGCTCTGGATTGACTTTTTAAATGCTGGTATATATGGAACCACAGATGGAGATGGAGGGCGTCACTGGTCACAAAAAACCTAGCGTGTCTGAAGAGTTACAGATAATTCTGTTGAAGGGTTCCATTCTCTGCAGATAATTGGTCAGTTCAGAGCACGACTCAATTTGCTTGCAGTACAACCCGTACTGGAATTTCATTGCCTTTCTTTGGTGAATGGAAATGGTTCCTCTTGCTCCTCTGATCTTGGGAGTAAATCTCTCTGCTTCCATCTTTGCAATCCACACCTATATCCGCACCAACCTTAGCACCTTCCTTTTTCTGGTTCTTTTTCCACCACCACCACCCCTCAATTTTTTCTTTTTGCTAGATTATTCCTGGGTTTGAATTTTCATCGAGCTTCTAAATCTGGGCCCTGGGATTTCTGGTTTCCAGCAAGTGTTTTGAAACTTTCACACAATTACTACAATACCCTTGGCAAATCCAGTGGGCTTGGGTCATTGGCTCTTTTCCTTTTCCTAGTGGTTCTGTTTAATGTCATGTCTTTTAGGCCAGGATTTTGCCTAAAAATCAATTCAACTCCAGTTGCAGTGTCAGTTTGTGAGGAAAGAGACCTTGCACCTGCAGACTGCCCATTGCCACTTTTGTTAAAGATGGGAATGTAAGATTGGAATTATCAAATGGCTTTTTTGTGTTTTTGTTTCTGCTCACATGAAAGTTCCCACTGTATGTGAGGGGATGCTGGAAAGTGCCAATGCGGTGATGAGGCTTCTGGATTGTTATTTTTAGTCATTTTATTTGTTTGGCCTCATTACTTTCAGGAACAAGTCAATGTGTGACAAAAAATTATCAGGAATGCATTCTTTTAAAAATACGGTCCTGCATACTTCTGCAATTTCAGACTTGCATGGAAATCACCTTGGTAAAACAGCTATTTTTGTATAGCCTAGGACAATGGAAGGAAGCACAGTGTGGGAGAAGGATGGGCTGAGCCAGGGGGAGGAGCTGTGAAGCAAGGAATCAGTCTGGAATCTCTCTGCATTCTTAAGCGTAAGAAGCTCAAGCCCTCCTGAGAGCTGTTGAATCTTTCCTTAGAAGTGCAGATGTTCAACAGCCAGTTGGGCAAATTCTTGTAATTATGTAGGACCAATAAATCTGTCAGCTTGAACTTCACCACCTGGTCTTTTGCACCAGTCACACAGGTAAGGTCAGAAGGGCTGTGGTAACAGATTTAACTCACTCTTCTCCATATTGCCTTCCATCTCTGCTCAGAAGTGATAGCATAGATTTAGTTAACTATTCCTTGATGAGTCATAGGGTGAATAATTTTCAGTACTTTATCTCTCTGCTTTAAGAATCTATTTTAGCATCCCTTTGAGGGGGGGATCATCTTAAGCTTCTGTATTAATTAATTAAGAAGGAAATATTAATTCCCTGTGCTTTAAAAATAGAATAATTAATCTTTCTGCTGTGAACTGAGCAGCCCCTTTTAGGTTAGCTGAACTGGTTGCAAATGGGTGCTTGTGTCCAAATGGTGCTCCAGTTCATGCCGGCACAGCAAAGCCAATTTCTCTTTCTCTCTGAACAGATTTTGGACTACTTCATATTGTAAGAAGTAGATTTCTGCTGGCCACATGGGGAGACCTCTATGTTTTCTTTAGTAATAATACATAAGTAATTTATAATATCTTAAAACAGGATTTTTTTAAAAAAACTTTCCTATATAGCCTATAATGGGGAGATTTCCAGGTGGTCTTTTATCCAAATATTAATGCTGGCTGAAAACAACTTAGCTTCTCTGCAGATCAGTCAAGGCTGAGTAGCTGTAGCTACCTGAATTGGGACGACATGCAATAGAGTTAGGAACAACACAAGATGCATATAGAACCCTCTAGATTAAAGCATGCATCAATTTATTAGCAGTGATCTCTTTAAAAGAAGATGTGAACAATAATTTTGCTATCCCACATTATATTCATTAAAGCTTTGTAGTTTTTGTTCAGATATTGAATTGGTGTGCAGAAACATTGCATTACAAAACAAACCAGGAACCTGTTACTGTGGGATTAGCAAGCTTTCTCAAGCGTATGCTTTTTTGTGATGCAAACTCTTCCTCTTGTCAGTTACCTGCATTCTGATTTTTAGAGCTTCTTAGCCCACAGGTAACTGATTCTATATAATGGAAGCACTTATTTGGAAATGCTGTTATTTTGTGCAAAATAAGTATCGCCTTAGTCAGAGAAATACTTCAAGCTAAATCTAAGTTAAACCCAAACCAAGATATAGTATTATATCTTGCCCATCCAGAGTTTTTTTTTAATTGAAAGATGACTGGATAAAATTTGTTGATCAAAGCAGGAATACTGAAGCAGATTGCTGTTCTTCTATGACCATAATTTAATCAGTTGATTTATACCCATGTTTTATACCCATTTATACTCATGTTTTTTCATGAGAAGGAGGGGGAAGTGGCAATACAAATCTTGGGATGTCCTGAGGCAAACCCTACCCTCTTTATACTTGCATTGCAGAAGTTGTGTCATGGTATCCCAAGATGTGTTTAGTCATTTTGGCATCATGGTGGCTGGCTACAGTCCCTCTGCTTTGTATCTAGCAAATAGACAAGGCACCTATCAAGAATGTTAAAAGGCAAATATAATGAATTTCAAACGTAAAGTAACATAACATAAATCCATATTAAAATTGACACTAAGCTCAATTAACAATAAAAAATCTGATGAAAGAAATGTGTTTTCTAGGTTTTCTAAATCAAGAAGTAATATGGAAGAAATGCAGCTCCCGATGAAGCATATTCTGCAATCTGGGAGCAATGCACCAGGCCAGAAAAATGCTGCTGCTACATCCCTCTTCTTCTTTCTTCTCTTCCTCCTCCTTCTTCCTCTTCCCCTCATCTTCTTCCCCTCCTCCTCCTCCTTCCTTTTTCTCCTCCTCCTCTTCCTCTTCAGGCTCAATTTTCTTCATTGACATGGCTCTTTTTTAACATCTTTTCATCAGCCAAGAACTATAGGAAACACAGCAGTAATGGGATATTATATCATCAGATGAGTGGGAGTGTATTTTTTAGCCTTTTTTTTTTCTTGCATCTTGTATTATTTTTAAAAATAATGATAGTATTGTAAGCTTTCTGAATTTAAGGATCATTTTTTTCTTTGTTTTCCTACCAAAACCTGGTGGGAAAGCCAATCATTCATATGTTGCAATGTGGTTTTCTGAACTGCAGAGCCCAAAAAAGACCTATATGTGGGCTACAGAATACCCAACCTTGCTTTAGGTAGAACAGATGGTTATCAAGCACCTGCTGTCAAGCATACTGCTGGGTGCTTCCATTGTATCACCCCTTTGACATACACTAGCATTCAGTAGTGGGAGGGCAATGAAGGAGATTTCAATCTTTCATAAAGTGCATCCTTTCCCTCCTGCACATGATTTTTAAGGCTATCATGGATTTCTTTGAATAGCATTGTTTTTTGGGGGAGAGTTTCTGCTGATCGAGCTGAAGCATAAAGCATGCTACCAGCCAATTTCTAGCACACCTTTGAACACAAGCTTCTTTTAGTCGGTTTCATATTGATCTTGCTGTGTGGCAAGTGCTCTTTGCCTGTTTTTATCTATCTTAGACTTACATGGAGACTCAGCCTAATTGAACTCAGTGGAACTTTTTTTAAGTGGACACATAAAGAATTGCACAGATGTTCAGCCAACTGCTTTTTGTCATGGATATCTCTAGGGCAAAAGAAAATCTTAACATTCTGCAGGCTCTTAAAACAGAGCAAAAATGAAATTACAAAAGTAAACCAAATGAAATGCTATCCTCAAAATAAAATCATTTAGTTGTTTTAGGAACATTCTGCTCATGCTATACATTTAAAGTAGCTTTCATAAAGAGGGGTACAGGATAAACTATTGGATCTTATCTTGAGGAATGATTCTGTAGGGGGACCATCTAATGTCCCCAGAAACAATCTTTAAATCTCAATCAATGAGCTGGCAAATGTGGATTGTCTGTTTTCTTTTAAAGATACTGTATACAATACTCCATCTGCCAGTGTCTTAAGAAAATATCTGTGGAGCAAAAGAGCAGAAATTACAAAAGGGAAAATTGCTTGTGTGTGTAGTGCATTGCCTATCCCTCAGATAAGATGAGTCTCTTGAAGAGAAAGTAGGCTGCTTGTTATTTTAAGAGAGAAGACTATAGGATCTGAAATCTGTTCTCCTTGGCCAAAGGCCAGTCAGTCTGGACAGTCTTCAAATACAGTTTCTCTGCTGCTGAGTGACTCTCCGTAAATTATTGCTTGTTGAAGAACAGCTGATGCAATGCCCCCCTAGTCTCTGTGCCAGGAAAGATCAGGAATACAAATTTGCAATTGGCTGGAAGTGCGTCCCCCACATCATTCTATAATGTGAGCCTGGTTCTAGATTTGCCCATGGTGGAACAACCTGCCTGCCATGAGACTGTAGTAGACCCACAAAAAGTTACTTGTTAACAAAGATTGCAAAAGCAGCAGCTTGCCCTGAATAGATGCCAGATGTAGTGGAGGAAGCAATGTTTTTTGTGTGGGTGCAATATATGTATCAGTAACAGGTGACATTTTGCTAAGTTGGGGGAAAAGAATAATCTGGCAATATACGCTGATTGCTCAGGAGACCTGGAAAGAAATTACAGGCTTCTCCATTTTACAAAGGTTAACCAGTTGTCAGAACAACTAGAATTCTAACTAGGAGATGGATTTCTGCTTTCATATAGTTTGAATTTATGGAAGAACAAGCTGGAGCTACAACAGAATGTGGCCTTCTAGAATGATTTTATGATTGTTCACCCCCAAGTGTCACTGGTTTGGGATGGGCGGTTATACAGATTGATTGATTGAATGAATAAATAAATAAATAATAAATTCCTGGCTGGGGGTCAATCAGCTAACTTCTTTCAAGATGAGCCACTCAGTTACTCCTTCCATCTCCCAGTCAGCCCTTATTCCTATCCAGTTCTCATGAAGATACATGGGAATGGAGTTCCAGGATTTTTCTGATCCTATTGGACAAGGAGTGCTTCCGCAGAGCTCAGAATCCTATCCAGCTTTCTGAAATGTCTCTTTTGGGCATGGGTAATGCTACTTTGGCTGCATATATATCCACTCCCCAGTAAATATCAGAAGTATTGTGGATAAAGTTTTGTACATTGCCTGTCTTAAAAAAGATAAAGGTTTCCTCTGCCAGGTGTGGCTGACTCTAGGGGATGGTGCTTATCTCTGATTCACAGCCGAGGGAACCAGCATTTGTCCGAAGATGCTTCCGTAGTTATGTGGCCGGCATGACTATACACCAAGGTGCATGGAATACTGTTACCTTTCCCACCAAAGGTAGCACCTATTTATTTACTAGCATTGTTACATGCTTTTGAACTGCTAGGTTGGCAGGAGCTGGGGCAAATCACGGGAGCTCACCACATTACACGGTGGTGCTTGAGTCTTGAACTGCCGAGCTGTTGACTTTCCAGCTGACAAGCCCAGCATCTTAACTGCTCAGCCACTGTGCTCCCTGTCTTAAATAGGCACTTTTGTTCTTTGAGAAAGGAATCCATAAAGATTAAAATGAATGTGTCTTTAGTATGGGTCCTTAACACCAGTCTATGTCTTGAAGATATGCACTCTTAAGTTCTTTAGCTGTTTTTGTATTTTTGAGTAAACTTTATGGGTTGTAAATTGCTTGGGATCTAGGGCATACTACCATTGCCATAGAATGAGGATATTTCCATATCATCAAAGAGGCCTAATGACCGATTATTATCATTAACTAGTTGTAATCTATAGGAGAATTGACTTTTATAGTCCCAGAGCCATTACAGTACCCTGTGACTGTTCAAGAATATGGAGCAAGACAAGGTGATGCTTTGGGCATAAACATGTACTGCTTACAGTGGCAATCACATGATGAGAGGAATGGGGTATGGTCAGGAAGCAAAGACAAAAGAGCAGAGTAGTATTTTATTTGTAAAATAAACCTTCCCCTAAAGAAGAGCTATACTGTTTTCCTGCCAAGATAACATCTCTCAGAAACCAGCTTCATTTCAATAAGAGGAGGGAATATTCTGGTGACATGCCCATGGCAACTGTGCCCGACGCTGCAATCCCACCACTTGTCAGAGAACAGAGCCATCTTCCTTGACCTGAGGCCAATGCCTCCCAGCATGTTTGGCTACAATACACATCGCTCTAACTTGTTGGGATAATGGTGGTTGTAATCCAACATATTTGTGGGTGAGTGATCAGGGAAGGGTGATGTGGATAACATTTATTTACAGCTAAGTGTGTGTATGTTGCTTTCTGCATGACACAAAGCAGCGTCTGTTCATCTGTCCTTGTCCTGAATAATCTTCCATGCATTTAAGATCAACTGGAGAAGGCAAACACTGAGACAGTTTGTCACTGAGACTTGGCATTTGGGCCAAAGATGTTTTCTAAGCAAAGCCATTGTTTAAAGATTCATAGTGTTTGTTTTGTGAACATATGATGTTTCTTTGGCTGTGGTGGGAACTGTGTTTGTAGTGATCTTTGTTTCGTGTTTGCGTCACCCCTGCATTCCACTTTGTTTTGTTGCCTGGTCAGTACAGAAAACTTGTGTCCAGAAACTGTTCTCGCTAAATCTATGCCTTGCTTTCTCTCTACAGGAATCCTTTTGCCAATGTCCAGCTCAAACCAACCGTGACAAATGATCGTTCAGCTCCTCTCATCAGCTGATCCAGAA
>JANHZU010002427.1:1070819-1099178 GCA_032468055.1 Acrochordus granulatus | reverse complement strand
AGCTGATCCAGAAATGTTGGGTTATGGCGGGTACCTTGCACCTTTTTTTACTTTCACCTGTGTTGTATTTCTGTGAGAGCCTTGTACAGCTGATAAGTCTTTCCTTGCAACTCTGTTTTGGTAGTTAAATGGCATTTTAGTTCCCTGCTTGAAAAGCAGATGCTGGTGTGCTTTTCCTTTTGCTCATTAGAAACAGAAGAGAAATTGACCCTTGGAGAGAGGAGAATCTTGAAAGGGATGCTGGGCTGCTAGACTGAGTGGAGACCCAGATAGACCGAAAAGCAGCCCCTGCCTTCTGTGCCTCTACAGCTATATGCAGCATTGATAAAATGCTTTAAGAACAGCCAAGGAGATAGATGAATATTGCTGTTTTGCAGTGGCCTATGTTTGCCAGTTAAAAGTTATCTTGGATGTTCTTTTCCAACTTCTATCAAAGCATATGGATTTGAAAAAGATTTCCTAGTTGTCAAGAAAAGCTTTGGGGCTGCCTAAGGCCAGCTGAGCATGACTCTGGTCCTGCTCCCTCAACACTCAGAACTGCCTATGACATGGACTTGAATCTCTGAAGGGCTCCCTAGAGCTCCCTCTTTACCTGGTGTTGGACTTTTGCTGGATAAAAGTAAAGTAAAACTTTTACTGTATTGATGTTTAGAAGAGCTGGGCTCCTCAAAGCAATTGTCTCAATTTGACACTTTAATTTTTATTAATGGTCCATCTCGCCTCAGATATATCCATCCTGCTTGCTTGTGTTGATCCTTAAGCAGCAAGGCCATGTTATGGCGCATACATTTCCTCCATATTAATAGGTTTGGGGAATGTTATGCAGGAAAGGAATATTTTCTGTGTGACTAGCACCATCTGTTGCTTGAGCATGTGTTTCACTGTAGCTTTAAACAGACCAAGGAGTGACTCTTTCTTCCACTCCCCTTTATAAAGCTAGTTTATTCCTACAATGCCTCAATTCCCTTTGCAATGACTTCTTACTGATACATCTTGACTGGTGCAGGTGTGTCCTTTGCTGCCAAAACAAGTTAGTTTAGATAGCCTGACCTCTGCCTTGATATTGGGTCCACATTGTTTGAAAAGTTCTTGCTCTGTGACAAAGCCAATATTGTTCTATTTTTTAATTTTTCTGTTTAAGGAGTACTTGCCTTCTAAAGTAGATGTTAATTCAGATATTTTTCTCATTCATCTGTCCTAGTGGCTGTCCAGGTCTGTTAAGATGTAACCTAGACTACTCAGCTCTCTACCCATATTTATGCAACCTAAAGTTAATGAATGGTTCTTGGAAGCAGTCATTATCAAAATGGAACTGGATCCACCCACCATTTGAAGTGCTGTTAATGTTTGTATTCCACTTATAGCACTACAATCTGGCGATAATGAGCATTGCGAGCATAATTCCTAAAATACATTTGACTTCAAATATGGAATGATAGAGGCAAATGAGCAGTCAATTTTTTAGACCTGTGTCTAAATGTTTCTATGCCATTTGCCCTATTCTGTATTTTAAATTCTTATTGAACAAACCCTACTAAATTCTGCTGGGTACCACCTCTGCCTCGTTCTGCAGAATAGTAGCCCAGATGACACCAAAAAAATCTGTATCTAGCTGCTGT
Organism: Acrochordus granulatus; assembly: GCA_032468055.1. Classification (NCBI taxonomy): domain Eukaryota; kingdom Metazoa; phylum Chordata; class Lepidosauria; order Squamata; family Acrochordidae; genus Acrochordus; species Acrochordus granulatus. The sequence continues at coordinate 1,097,559 of JANHZU010002427.1, read as the reverse complement.
TTCTCCCCCACCCAGAAACAAAAGATAATGGGAGTTTTTTTCCTCTTAAAATGGCAAAGCTTTTGGTGTGATCTTTGGCCAAATATTAAACAGCCTGTCCCATCTGGTCCTTTGCCTAACCTGAAGTCATTTGCAGTTGCTTTGCTTTTTCCAGTGGCTTTTAAAAAGCAGTCACAGCTGTCTCAAATATAAGTTTCCCAGTCCCATCATTAAAATAATAATTCAAATTCAAACTTGATTATAGATAGCTTCTATGCCCTCTGTTCTCAGTTTCTGACAAACATTAAGGCTGGTTTTCTATGATACACTTCGCCCAGAATTGTAATGATTGGCTTAATGTGTTGAGTGAACCCAACCACTGTGGTTTATTCAAGAAATCAAAGTTAGATAACTTGACTTAGCATGCTATGTGGATCCATGCAAGTGTGGAGACTTCTGTAGTTTTCTGCTGGTGAGCAGTTCCATCATGACTTGTACATTTCCCTGTGTCTTATGATGCACAGTCATAGATGTCTCAATATATTTTTATATAAAGAAATTTAGCTAAAATCAGTTACAGAATATCTTTTAACTGATAATTCAGGTAAGGCTGCAATCCTAGGGGAAAATATAAAGATAACACTTACTGACATTGTTTTTGAGTCACACAGCAGCATATGCTAAAATTACATTTTTCGGGGGGATTGCATCTTTCTTCTATTGCATTCCTTTCTTGATAATCATTTTTCCTGTTGTTGAATAATTTATCTTATGGTCTTAGTTCACATAAGTATAATGAGGTTTCTCAGCCACACTGTACCATTTTGAAAAATGGCAGTGAGTGAGTGTGGGGGTGTGCATTTTTAAGAAGTCAAATTTTGCCAAACTATTTTCTTTTTCTTTAAGGAAGAATATTCATTTTTAGTTCCTTTCTTTGCTCCTATCTCAAACCAGTTCTTTCCTTATATAATATTTTCAGCAGTATAACCTTGCTGTGGAATTATTTAGAATAGTGTTTCTCATCCATGGCAAATTGAAGTCCACACATCTTAAAGTTACTAAGGCTGAGAAACTTGGACTAAGATGACTGCAAGAAAATAGGAACCCTAGCTTGCCAAACGGGGCTTACAATATTAACAAGGGTGGAGGAGCTGTCAGCTTCTAAATTGAATGGGGGAGAAAGGATACAGGCAAATATTTCCAAACATTGGCTCTTGTGAGAAGGACTATCACAAGCATCAAAAAGTGGAATGGGCTAACTGAGGCTTGTCTTATAGTGCCTCAGTTTTTTAGGAGTCCAATGCTATATGAAAATAGGAAGATACTTGGGAACTGGTATTCTATGGGAGGTGCCAGAAAATAGAGTTTAATTTTCTTCTTTCTTTTGCAAATAGGATAGAGACTGGCAATAATAAATAAAGGAGGGAGTCCACATGCAAATGTTCTTAAGGGAAGGTTGACCATAATCACTTTCAAAATTTCCTGGTTTTTTTATACCCTTCTCCCCAAACTAATTGTTGCATCTTTCTCTTTGAACTATTTAAATAATTTCTCTTAAACAGGCCCAGGAGCATGTAATGAATGGGAAACTGTTACTGTACTGTATGTAAGAGTTGGCACAGCATTAATATAGGTGAGAATGCACCTGAACCATTCAACTGAATCATATTATGTGGCTAGGAATTTTGGAAATTGTAATCCCAATGCATGTGCAGAGCAGCAGATTGGGAAAGCTGGTTTAGATAGTGTTACTCAATCTGCTTATGCTCTTGAAGAGTCTCTTTTGTTAGAACTTAAAGATTAAAAATTTTCTTCTAGGCAGATATGGCATTATGGTGTTTTTGTGCTGCCTATACCTGTTTTCTTGATTATTAACCTTCTCAGATGAATAATATTATAAGACTCTCTTACCTTCAAGTTGACTGTGAAATTAAGGTTTGAAACAATCTATGCCTAAAACTCTATAATAATTTCTAATATGGTGTAACAGTGTACACCTTCCACTTCCAGTTAAAATTGGAATTGGGCAGCTTATCAGTTCAAATAAATAAAATGAAGCAAATTGGTATGTGTAGTGGATCTTGGAAATAAGCAGATATAATAATAGTCACAGCCGCAACCTGTTTCACAATATGGGAAAGTACTCTATGACTTCTCAATGTTTGTGCTAGAAGAAACAACAACTAGTGAAAGTCTTGTAGTATCAGAGTACCTAGTTTCAGCGCAGTTGGAAACCACCATGATCAGCACTGAGAGGCTGGCTCTTAATATCATTGAAATAATGGACTAATGGCCAGTGAATAACACAGGACCAAAGGTATTCCCTTCTCCCCTCATTGCCTGCCTAGGTGAGCATTTGACATGCCTACTATTGATAATCACACCAATGAAGTAACATTTTAAGAACTGATGTGCCGGAGTCCTATTAGTAAAAGAAAATAGAGTGCAAGAGCTGATTTATACTTACAGTGCCTTGGCCTCCTGCAGGGAAGTTGGCCTTCAAAAATGCTGCGGCAGTGTCTTTTTGTAGTTACAGATGAGCATGGCTGCATTTTTAATCATAACTCCAAAATGCAAAATACTGAATATCCACCCATCCCTTGGTCAGTTACACATAGACTTGCATTAAAATCAGAAAAGAATTGGACATTTTAACAAGAGTTGGTTCTTGGCATCAAAAGAAATTGTAATAAGAAACTAGATAAATGAAGCGCAACCCTTTTCTTTCATATTACGCCACATCTCATGGGGAGATGTTAAAAGAGCTTCCACACCAAACTCCAAATAATGCTAGAGCCCAAATCTCAGTGTCTAAGTTACATAGCTGTAGGAAAGAATAATTCATTATTCCTTAGTTGGAAGTCAACATTTCAAAAACTTTTCAAAACTATACCCTATCTTAAAACGAGTCCTTGTATAATTCCCATCCACTGGTTATAATTCATGATTTATTCCTTCCCAGCTGAGAAATAGAGGTAGCCTTGGATTATCAAGTTTGACCACCCTTTTAAGCCTACTAAATATTTTATAGGACATGGCTCCATGAATTCTTGAAAATAGGTACAGGTTTTTCCTACTGAATATTTTCACTTCTTATGACATTGGCATCAACTGTAGAAGGAAAATAATTTGTTTCTAATTCAGTCACTCCCATCCACAAAACTTATAGCTATTAGAGCTGCGTAGCGATTTGGCTTTCAAGAAGAAAAGGAGATCACAACTATTTCTGGGCAAGTGGGTTGCCCCTCTTGGTAGCTATTCCAAGCTTTCACAGTAGTAGATTGGCCTCTCTTTTGCAATACAAGCATAACAGTATCCAGCAGGTACCAATTTTCCTGAATCTGTTTTCTTTCTATTCCAGAACTTACCTGAGACATAAGAGTCTTAATTAAGAAAGGGTTGGTCACTTTATATCCAAAAATATTACTATATTGCATGGTTGATCTGTTCATTGCCTCTCAAGTGTGAATCAGTACCATCCATAATTTATTTCCTGCTGCCTTCAAAGCATAGATGGAGGAGGAGAACAATAAAAAGTTATGTTATTTTAAAAATGTTTTATTTTTATAGTTATTGGATCAATGGTATTTGACACACATGCTGGGAGCTGTATGGAACTCAGCACTGATAAAAAATACAGCAATTATGACCCGTATCAATAAAATACAATGTAAATAGCCCACCCTCTCTATTTCTCTCTGTTTCAAAGAAAATCATAACCTAAAACATAGCTCTAGATCTGACCTCATGCAGTCTTTCAGGGGTTGACAGCTGTCTGATAATATAGACCATATACCCTATAGGGGCAGCCTTTTCAGATATAAATTTACTGTATAAGGAAATGAAACCAGAGAGCAAACTGGGCTGTAGCTACTTACGATTTCCTGAACTTATTTCTTTGTCATAGTTTTGTCTTTGCCTTTGAAAATGGAATATGGCAGTGGCAAGCTAGAATCACACTGTGTAGCTGACAAGATTTTTTCATTTCATTTAATGTGGAGGAATGAGAACACACACTCACAAACCCCTTTCAGGTGCACAGGTCCAGCATTCAACTACCCAATGCCAGCACCATCATTCCTGCATGTACCAGTTGAATGAAGGCCATCTAATACTTTAATATTAAAAATATTGACAGGTGCAGAACATTTATACAGAGCATTTTGGGAGGATGTGAGAACCAGTGAGATTTTCTCATAGAGGTCCTAGCAATCTGGAAATACTCAACAGTAACCTGCCTTTTCTTGGCAAAATTCTCCCTTTTGTTTTGCCTCAAATGTATACTAATTAATGCTACAAGGAAGAGCAGTTCAATTCTCATTCCAAAATATCTCCCCACAGTTAAAAAAAAATAGTCCCACAGCATTAAATTTGTTGCTTTTTCAGGGAGTTTCTTATTCATAGAAAAAGTATCTGTTTGGAAGGTAGTTTAATTTTTCTAATGAATGTTGGATTAACCTGGCTAAAAGGAAAAAATATAGCTCTGTAACCAGTGTTATTTAATTTCCAACTACTTTTCCAAGTTGTCGCTTTATAAATTCATAATGCAATAATGGACAGCATCCTTCAATTTAAGGAGGTTTTCAGAGCCTTGCCTGCTTGGTCTCTAATGTGTTTGGATGAGTCGCTTGCAGTAAAAATCTATTTTGTGACAAGTTAAGATATGGCACAAGAAGGGAAGGAGGACTGTCACTTGAGCTTTGAGATTCTCATAAGATTCTATGCCTGATTTGCTTATTACCATCTTTCCCTAAAAGCACGTTGTGCTCTAGTCTCTTGGCTCATCATAGCACCAGAACAGACCACTGGGTATTTTGCACTCTTTGAAACAAATCTAAATCCTGTATTTGAATCCTGAAACTTGCATACCTATACGCTATGTATTATGGAAATGAAGATTGGCACATGGGCAACCTACTCTTTCTTTCCAGTCCCTATCATACAAGTAGATACCACTGTCTGACCATAGTTTTTTAATCAAGAAAGGTCAGTATTGTCTCAACGACAGCTCCCTGCCATACAATGTGACAATTCTCGTCTCTTGAGTTCAGAAATGGATGAGTAGATCAGATTCCTCCTGCTGCCCCCTTGTTAGTCTTTCCAGCTGACTCTTTCTGATATTGGAATACTTCAAAAACAGAATTAAAGTCCTCCCTCTCTCCACTAAGGAAGTAGGAAGATACTCCCTTGTTCTCCACAATTATTTGGGAACTGAGGTGCACAACTTTCCCTGGTGCTCCAGGCATTGTGTGGAATGCTGAGAGATGCTCTCTAAAAGTGAATGAGTCTAGCAAACAAAGAGGGGTTCAGAATTGGGAGGTTGGGTCCATTTGCTCTGACGGAACATAGAAGTCTGCCAAGCAAGTCATGGGGACTCTGTCTGAAGCTTACAGGGTGCAGTTTTTTCACTTTTATTTCAAAGAAGGAGTGTATGGAACCTAGCAAATAAGACAACTTTTTCAGTTTCTGTTCTATTATTGTTGTCCGCCATGGCTGAGAGCATTCTGGAGCACACTAGCAGAAGCTAATCAATACTGAACATGAGCAATCCTCGGCACCTCTACTCACTCACCACCCCAAGCTGTCTAGGCTGCTTATGTAGTACAGCCTTGTTTGCTGAAGCACAGATTATGCTGGTTCAGCATTAAAATTAATGGCATTCTGGAGAGAGAAAAATCAAGGCTAAGAAACAATAAGTTGAATATGCCAAGAGGAGAAACAACAAACCCCAGAGCTATAAGGTAATTTTTAATGTCCAAATGCAAGGGTGAGTTGGAATGACAGGATCTATTAACCCTGGGATCCCTCACCTATGGTAGTGGGGCACATTTTCACTAGCTACATCAATGCAGATGGATACTGGCATCTCAGTCACATTCCTCAAGCACAGAATGGAGTTCAGCATTTGGCAGTAACATACTACTGGTTCTCCAGGTATGTAAGATAAATGGTAGGAAATACGCATAATTATAAGAACCATGTTTCCAAATACATAGGGTACTCTCAGACTGCAGGCTTCTGGTACTAATCAATGGTTGCTGCATGCAAAACATCTCAGTTAAGACTCTTTTTGGTGTTCAGCTCAATTTATGAAAAGCTGCACACTGTAGACCAGTGATTCTCAACCATAGCAATTTTGCTGGCTGGGGATTTCTGGGAGTTGAAGTCCACACATATTAAAATTGCTAAGGTTGGGAAACACTACTGTAGACAAAGGGATGCATCCACATCACACCTTTTTCTCTGACTACGGTTTCAGCCTGAAGCAAAAAGTTCTACTGAGTCTGAGCTCAGGTAGAGCTCTCCACTTGATCCACTAAAACAGAAGAGAGCTTTCTTCCAAACCAGTTTGAAGTTACTCATACATTCAGCAAAATGCCTGAAGGGAGAAAAAATAAACCTCCCTTTGACTGATATCCTACTTGATCGGCCTGTGCACATTCCTCAGTACTTCACATATACAAGGAGGTACATGGACATAAATCTATACGGATAGGAGAACAAAAATGCAGCCTCCCCCTTTAGTCTTTTTAAAACTGGGGGTAAAGTGCTTTTTTAATTCAAGTTATTGCTACATGTTTATTCATTTTCCGGGAAAGTGCATTTTAGTGCAATTTTTCATCTATCCATCTATGAACGTGAACAGAACAATGCCAAACAAATCAGTGCAGTGACAGCACATGTCATACCTATTAAAAAGGTGAAGTTCACTTACACTTGCGATGTTTGTAAAGTTCAAATAGAAATGGAAGAAGCAGAAAAAGAACAAGGGTGGGTTGTGACAGTATCATAGAGATGCTCTGTATAAAATGAGTGAGCAAAAATTCATCCTAAAGATGAATCCAGCTTTTATTTCCCCATTCCTCTGTTATTAAGTTCCCAATCTTCTTTCTATTCCAGAGTCTGAAAACAGATCTGAGAATGCAAATAAAGGAAGAAATTAATTATAATAATCTCTCCTTTTTTCAGTGGGAGCTTGGAAACAAACTAATACCATTGGAAAATGTAGTAGACTGCCCCCCTCAAAAAAGCACCTTAGTTTTTAATAGTTGCATTACTATAGAGGACAGTATACTAGTTCCTCAGGCAAAGGTGGGAAACCTGAAGCCTTGCAGATGCTGCTGAACTACAACCCTGACAGCCTCAAAGAGCATGAGGTGAGGAATGTTGGAAGCTGTAGTTCAGTTGCCTCAAAAAGATTCCTCACACTGCTCTTGAGTAGATATTATGAGAGGAACAGATTACATACAACAGCAATTAAACCAGTTGATCCAGCAAGAAAAGCAGACTTTTTCCAGATTGCCTTTTTGCATCACTCATCACTATGGAGAATTCCTGGGCCAGAAACCAAGAGATACTCAACAGTACTTCTGTTTGTCCTAATTTTTAGCACAGTAGCAGCTCCTCTCTGGCTGGAATCCACTTTGCAAAGTACTGCTAATAGTAAGTAATGTAGGAGCAATTTCATACACAATATATATATATATCAAATTTTACCAATAAGACAAAAGACATGAGCAGGAATCACATGTATGCATCTTAATTTCTTGTTGAATTTACTGGGATTTGGGATTTAATACAAGCCTGCTTTTCCCAAACAGCTGTGGATTTTTCTAAACTACAACTGGGGAGGAAAATGGAACTCTGGTATATTGCAGAAAATCAAGAACTTCATTCATTGGCTAATCATTGCCTAGTTAAGAATTTCAATGACTACATTATTTCTGACAATAGTATTTACCCATTGCATGTTTGTCTTGGGGTCCAGTCCATTATTCCTTACTCAGATCCATTGCCAATGGATCTTGGAGTCCAGTCCATTATTCCTTACTCAGATCCATTGCCAAGACCATATCTGTAGACATTCAGCCTGTCCTAACCAATTCAGGCTCCAGTCTTTGAATGCTCAAGACAATTATACTTTGGCTTACAGAAGAATCAAGACTAGATGGGGAAATGTAGACCACCAGATTCCACTTCCATACAGTGCCAATGAGGGGACAAAGGAGAGCTTCACTGAACTGTATCATGGTATATGTTCCAGCTGCTCCCCAATTGATTTCTAACACAGATAACTATTTTGAAAAAGCATCCAGCCAATAAATGACACCTTTTCTGGAAAACATCTATTTCTACACACATTTCTTTCCAAAGCAATTGGACAGATGGACTTGCTTGGACTGAAATTTTGGAATATGTGCAGTTCAAGTTGGATAAATAATTCAGTCTCTCCTTTGATATTAATGGGCAAAACACAGACAGCAAAATATGCAGAGGTTCTCTTCATCTCTCCCTGTACTGGCAAGACACAATACCAGTACCTAGTTGCTGGTGTGGGTCCTCATGATTTCAGTATTGCTTCCTTCCCAACTTGGCATCTAATGTAAACCAGCCCTTAACCAAAAAAAATGGGGGAGGCCAAAAAAGAACAGGAGTTCAATCCCTAAATCCAACTTCATGCTAGAGTCTGGCATAGTATTCATTATCTGAGAAAATCTAATTCAGGAGCTCTCTGAAAAAGCAGATAAGAGTGCCCTGTATTTGAACTAAACTTACCAGCAGAATGTTGTGTTCTGATCATTGCTAATGGGAAGGAAATATACGTTAGTCCAAGGAAAGACAAGTCTATTCATTTAGATTCACCAACCAGCGCCAGGAAAAATGAGATAGCGGCATTTGTGTTGCCCATGGTGGGCTTCAGAAAGAGTGGAGCAAAAGTCACGTAGATCTCCACCCACTTAAGGAGACCTGGTAACCTTCACATCCAATACCACTTTGAGCAAAGATAAATGAACTCAAAAAGGGATCTTAGCAAGAAGTATCACACACTTCTTGACTATGGGGAAAAAAAACTAACTGGCTCAAAGCATAGATCATCTCAAAGAGGCCTTGCTCCACCAAGTCTGTGCTTAGAATTGCACCTTATTACACTTTTCCAGCTGGCCAGAACTGATGTCGAGGGATGGGTAGCAGTGTCAGGAGAAAATAAGCCAGAAAACCTGAATATCACTATCATTTAAAGACTGCCTAATAGAAGGATGGCAGATCATTGCCTTATGCATGGTTATGTTTACGTACACTATGAAAATGAAAGCTATGCTCATGAGTCAAAGCAGAGGCAAATATCAGCACCAGTGCCAAGCTTACCACCTGTAGTCACAACACACCCCAAACTAGAAGCACACTGAAGCATAATGCATGGACATTCTGCAATTCTATAGGCTCTCCTATGTGTTTCCTCTGATTCAATAAGGAAATGGCCCAGTAGCTAGCAGTTGCTTTTTGCCATTGTCTGTTTGCCTACCAATTTCCAAAGCAGGTGATTGGTCTATAGTCCCCAAAAGCCACAACTCCTAAGTGCAAGATGCCTCTTTTCCATTTTCTCTAATAGTCCAAATTGCACAATTATCCTAAACCTTGAATTAATCAAAATCTAACAAAATAATCCCAAACTATGATTTTCCTTCTCCCCCACCATTATCCCTCCACCTTCCCAAAGATGCTTTGATAAAAGTTAACTCTTTACATCTCTTTGGCAACAATAACTTAAATCTGCCACTCTGTTAGGACAGGCAATACAGTAATGGGTAAACTTTGTACAAAAATAGTCTTAGCGGCAGTTTGATCTGCTTTTGCTGTAGATCTGCCAGAAGTTTCTTCCTGCACATGAATTACTTGAAGGTGACAAAGGGAAGTTGGGGAAAAAAACACCACCAAGACTTGGCATTTCTTTCACATTCCTAGCAGGTCACATCATGGCTCTCTAGGAAGCACTACCCAAATAACGCTGCAGCAGGGAAAGGCTGAAGATGACATGACAGAAAATGGCAAGGTAGCATTGGCAGGTCTCAGCACCAACATTTCTCCCAGTCAACAAAGCACTGAAATAAGTTTGTTTCTTGTTTCCTGTGCTTCCATCTCATCTCCTATGAGAGGCTGCAGGAAGGACATGTTTCTTCCAAGGCTAAGAAGTGGGAAATGCTGAAAGCCATCCATGCTGCTCAAATTGATCTTGCCCATAACTGAAGGTAAGGTCTTAGTAGAACTGAGTAGCTGCGACAAGACTATAACTCCCAAAAAGGGGTGGGGGACAATATCATGCTCTGCAACCATGATACAGTGAAAAGCATAAGAAAAAGGGGGGAATGGTTGCTGAGACCCGAAGCCTTCCCTGCTCAAAACATTAAACATGACCTTCACTTCATCTGGCTCCCTGCCTGTTTCTGGCCTACCCTTGTCTCCAGATCTTCCAGTAATTTATGATGTCCCCTGGGTCATCAGCTCCATTTGATCTTTGGACACAGCACACTGAAGAAAGGACAAGGAGAGCTTTCCCCTTGTGGCAAGACACAATACCAGTGCTTGAGGATCCACCTGAAGCATGTTTGAATGGCACAAGGTGCAAGGTTACATGCTCTCTCAATATCCCCTTTCTAGGGTGTGGAAAGAAGACACGACAAGCTCACAAAACAGCAGGGAGAAGATATCTCATGGCAGCGCCCCAACTGGGGAAGCCAATGTGGGTCAGAACATCAAGAGGCATGAGCTAAGGAGTATTACAATGGCTTATGTGGCAATGTTAGCAAGGTCACAGATCTACTCTTTAAATGCTATAGGTTCTATATGTCTATATATGTCTATTTGTACACAAACACTTTCTCGTGTATGCACGTTTGCACACACACTCTCATGTTTGTACAACCGTCACAAACCACTTTGTGGTAGGATGGCTCCAGCCCAGCAGCAGTCAAGATCTGTCCAGTAAAATCTGTCTCTTAAAAAAATTGACTTGAGGCCCTGTAGAGTTCTGCTTCAGGCAGGTTCTGGGCCTCGTCTGTACTCCTGTGCCCTGAGGCAGACACCAGTGCCATGGGGCAAAGTGGGTAGTCCAAAAGGAAGAGATAGCCAAGTTCACTCTCTGTTGCCATTTTCACTGTTGCCTAGAAAAGGGAAGAAACTGTTAGAAATTGTAACCTCGCAACTAGAGGCTTGGAAGCTCCTTTCCTTTTAGTGTTCTTAGCTTTCCCAATGCATCTACCAAATGTCTCAAGACTTGAATTCAGCTCATGACACACACACAGCAGCTTAACAGTATGTCTGTAGAAGAGATTCACATCTTCTGTCCTTTTCAAATACATTTGAAGAGCTGGGGTAAGTTTCTTTCTCAGTTTCCATGGGCACTTCTACCTTCCAAACTCCCATCTGAATGTACAATATCCTCTTTTAGTGGAAGTGTGGCATTAGTTTCATATAAATGAATGGCTCTGCATTAGGAAAAGGTAAATTTCCATACTGTGGCTAAAAAATAATCAAGTTCTCAAGTCAAGCTTGACTCTAGTTTGATTCCTGATGACTATATGGGTACATCTACACTGTGTTCTCGGCCATCCAAGTGGTTTGCCAATGCCGCCTTCTATATTGCTGTTCCTTTTCTTTAATCTAGCACTACTGTTTCTTAAAAAAGCATTTAGAAAAACTGAAATAAGTTCACATAAATATGACCTCAGTAAAATAAATCCTCACATGGAGTTTAAAGCGTGATTAAACCAAGAATTAAAAGAGGCCCCTGCTTAGGGCAGGATTCAATACAATGGATACACTCAGAACGCTCCTCCATTTCCTATCCAGAGTTTCAATATTATTTTTTATTTTGTGGCTTTAGTTGTGAGATCCCTATGCCAGATCATATGAACTCCCTAATGCTTGCTTCATGAACAGGAAACTTTTGGACATTTGGGAGCTTACCATTCCTTATTAAGGTGACTCTATTCTGCAGTTTTTGTAATGTCAGAATGGACCTTACCTCCTATGGGTTCAACATCTGAATCAGTGACATGTGTGATGGAGAACCGTGATACTGTAGCAGGTGAAACTGTGAAGCGTGAAAACTGGATGGGTAGTACTTGTTTCTGAGCAGATACTAGTGTAGGTGGCAGTCTGGGGAGAGTGTCCTCAGGTGCCTCTGAAGTCAATGATGACAGGACAGGAGATGTCATAGATATGAGAGAAAAGTCATCATCCCACCCAAAGCTACCACCTGAAATGGAAAAAATAGACATAGGAGAGGAAGAGATTAATGAGAATACTACTCGCTTCACCCACTTTATACAAAAAAATTTCCAATAGGACTTCTGTGTCAGATTTCAATCTGATGCCTTCCATATACATTGGATTTTGGTCATGTGTCTGGGATTTTAAACACAACGCATTTGGAGTCTTTGAAGCTGAAAAAGAAGTAGTTGCTATGAAATATACACTACTACGATATCACTCTCTATGATCCTATGACGGCCATCATAAACTGCTAAGCAAGCTGCTTTTAGCAGCCAAACTTACAGGCTGGAAACTCCTGCTCATGTCTGTAATAAAGGAAAACTAAAAATGTCTGTTTGTTTGCCATATCACGGTAAATGAATCTGAAACATAGCAGACATTGAAAGAGACCAGGCATGTCACTGACCAGTAGTCTGCTGGCGTGCAAACTCTACAATCCAGATTCCTTCTGATTTTTTTCCCCCAAGACAGATGGAATTTATGGAAATGGAACTAATTATCTGGACCTGTATGATTCTTCTGAGAAAATACATAGATAGGGGAAGCAGCAACTCTCAGATACAGAGCATACAGGTAGTCTTCGACTTGGGACTGTAATGGAGCCTGCCCAACATGGTAAATCCTGGTTATAAAATGGGTTGGACATGTGACTGACCCAATTTTACAATCTTTTTTCAATGGTTATTAAGCTAAAGCCATGGTCATTGTGAACCTATGGTTTGCTATGGACACAGTTTTGCCAAAAACTGGAAGTACAGCTTTTCTTCCAGATCTTCACTTTTCTTCCAGATCTACACTGGAAGTGCAGATTTTCAGCAAAACCATTGTAAAAACACATTCATGTGATTGTGGGATGCTGCAAACAGCCATAAATGCAGCCATGTTGCCATGTGCCTGAAGTTCAGTCATGTGACCCTGGGGGTGATGACGAACTTTGGTACTTTGAATCCAGGTCATAATAGCCTCACAATAGGCTTGTTGTACCCTGTACTGGTCACTAAGTGAGTAGTCATAAGTCGAGGACTATCTGTAATCAGTTTTGATGTCAAACAGATTAATTTAGTCAAAATAGGTACATGCATTCTGCCAATCCAAACAGGTCAAATTCAGTACTAATCTTAACTGTTTATGGAAGACATGATAGTAGTTAATCTTGCAGGGAAAAAAGACAAAGTAAGCCAGGTCCAAGAGACAATAAATGTAGTGATGGAGATGTAATGTGTTTCCTTAGATCTCAGTTCCTCATTTCATTCATACTTTTATTCTCTTCAGAGGTGCTCCCTTCTGTGGCACTGTTGGGTGTATCTGCCCCATCTGCTAAGCCTGAGGAACTTTTGCTCTCCACCTGCACAGGTGATGTTGGTGAAGCTTCTATCACTCCTGGGAAAGGCTGCTCTGCAAGTTCCTTTGTGGGGCTTTCCTGCATGTAAAACATGCAATGGATACAATTAGTTTACATCCTGATGGGAAAAATACCCATCTGCTATTATCCAGGACACTCTCTGGAAAATAAACTTCTTTCTTGTTTATCTGAAGAATTTGTAACCATAACAACCTCCTCCCTCTTTCATGGTTCATTTCTATGCTAATTAAAAATGTGAAGTCTAACTTTAGGTTAAGACTTAGCCCAGAGGTGTCCAACCTTGGCAGCTTTAAGATGTGTGGACTTCAACTATGCTGGCTGTGGAATTCTGGGAAGTGAAATCCACACATCTTAAAGTTGCCAAGGTTAGACACATCTGGACGTGTAAGTTCATTTGAATGTTAGTCTGAACTATGTAGGACTACTTAATCCAGGTTGCAAAATTCCAGAGAACCTCTGATCGCCAACAGTTAGTTTTCTGTATCTCTATGCTGCTATCTAATATTCATATGAAGCCCAGTCATACACTTGCTGCCTTCCAACTATTGCTCAGCTAGGAAGGTCATATTTGCTTGATGGGGGGATGAGGACAGGAGGCTAGAGGAGGCTGGCTGATAATGTTATGGCTAAGATTATAGAATATTACAATTAAAAGCCAGTAAATAATTGTCTGATGTAGATAGAATCCAGTTGACTACAAAGAAATATAGAAAGGTCTGGATTTTGCAGTGCAGATGTAATAGCTATAAGATATAAATAACTTGGTAACTTCAAGGACCCCCATCAGTCCTCACAAGTTTTGCCATGGCAAAACAATATAATCTAGAACACAGAAGGAATCAGGTTGCATACTTTGGCTTGTTGATACAAAGATGTTTAGACACACTCAACAGAAGTGTACCACTGTGTATATACACTGTTCCCTGAATCCTTTTCTGAGTTTATTCGTCTCTTCAACCCCTTCCCAAACAAGTCACCTGGTCAAAGAGGTAGACAGTGACATCTTCAGTGAAGGAAACAGCTTTCTTCTTGCGCTCAAGATCATCACAAAAGGTCTCTACCACTAGGCTGGGCATCTTAAGCAGACTGCGCAAGTTGCGAGCACTGTGGCTCTCAGCCACTACAATGGGTACAGCAGGTGAGTCCTCCTCACTTTCCTCACTCTGGTCCTGAATGTTATAGCACCGCAGCTCCTCATCTGACTCATCACTGTCCTCAGTGTCATCTTCTTCCTCTTCAAGATCAGTAGGGTTACATGAGAGCTGGGATGGTACTATTGAGAGTTCCAGTGAGAGCCCAGGATTGCTCTGAGATTCCTTGGGATGGCCAATTGTCTGCTTTTCCTCATGGTACTCAGTATCCTTAATTATACTCTCCTGCCCTGCATCCTTTATCTCATTTTCTTCATCCCCTATAGTGCATACCTCTAGATTGGTGACTACAGGAGACAAAAAGAAAGATCTGGTAGTGGGGGCTGGTGTCTGGGATTCTGCATTATTCTTATCCTGAAATAAGTTTGAGTCCAATTCATCAACAGTTCCTTCATTCATCAATAGTTCCTGTGAAGAGTTATTATCTGTGTCTTTCCCTGAGTCCTGGTTCTCAGTTCCTGGAGAGTTGCAACCCACACAGTTTTCATTTGGACAAACGGGCTCAGGATCAGAAGTCAGAGGCTCTCCTGTCCTGCCAATTTGTGCAGAGTTCTCCTTCAGTTCTTCAGTGTGTGATTGGGAGACTTCTAGTTCATGTTCCTCAGAAGCATCACTGTCTTCTTCCCCATCCTCCCGAGTTCCAACTTCTGTATCATAGTCAGAGAAGTAGGCGGAGTCACGGTAAGGATTTTTCTCATTCAAGGCCTGCAGCTCGGCAGTAAAGGAATCAGAAAGACTCTGCTCTTTGACTTGATCATCTTTATCATCTTCAGATGTCCCCAGTTTATCAGAACCTTCAGATTCCCGTGAGTCATGAGGCTCCCTGAGGACAAATTCAGGTGACTCATAATTCTCTGTATCATAGCCACTATCCAGAGCCTTAGGCTGGCTTGAGGGTATATAAGCTCCTGGACTGAATGTGTCACAGGAGCTGGTGGTAGAGGGGATATCCAATGAATCTAGTGAATCGGGCGTTCCTACTTGTTTCTGTAAAGTTTTGAAAGTAGGGATTATATCTTGCTGCTCAAGACAGTCAACTGGGAAGTCAGTAAAAACACCAGATGTAAGATCAGCTGAGTCCTCATCACTGGCCTCATCCAAGTCAGGGAAACTGGTACTTGAAACAGTCTTGTCTGGTGTTCTATCTTGTTCACTATTGGTGTTCTTGCCACTTTCTATATTGATCTCCTGTGGCAACTTAGTTGAGCATCCAATGGAGGTCTCTTCCGTAGGGTCTTCTTCTATGTTTGACACCTCTTCTATTGATTCATCCAGCAGAGTTGGATCTATAGCATCCATGGTACTGGCAGCTTCTTCCTTGGATGATGACAGTGATGATGATGATGGTCCCATCAAAACTGCTTCCCCGGATGGTAGAGTGGTAGCTTGTGGGCTCTCCCCTCTGCTGTCTGTAGAACTTTCTATACCAGACAGTGTAGCAGCATTTTCAACTGGTATTTTTTCCTCTGCAAGCAAATCACTGTCTGGACATGGGGAGCCCATATGAGATGATGTCAAGTGCTCCCCACCTAACAGAGCTGCTCGCAGATCTTTGATCCCTAATGTTGGTTCATCCCGTGGCACTGTGCACAGTGGCTGTGCCATTAATCCTTGGAAGGTGATCATGTGTCGGTAGCACCAGCTATCTTTGTCAAGTGGTTCACATGATGGCAATAGATGTTCATTACCATTATTGGCTGAGGTGTTGGATATCCAATGCTTGCCTGAAGAGGGGGATTCAGAATTTTCATTTCTTTCACTCTTAGGGTTATCACACAAATGCTCCTCCTCTGACACCTCCAGAATGACCGAGTCTGACACAGCCGCCTTACAGGTGTAATTTACTGATGGTGATACACCAAGTGGATCAGCAAAAATGCTTTTCTGCAAAGCTAGAACAGGCCACTCAGAAGCTTTGGGTTCTTTGAGCAGGTAGTTCTCAGCACTATCTTTCAGGGAGTCCTCATAGTATGGGGCCTCTTTATTGTCTTGTTCTCCATAGGAGTAATAGTCAGAGGGTTCCCAGTGACTTTCAGTGTGTGCTGATTGACCCAGGAGGGGTTCCATGGTGAGTGAGATGGTAGGACTATTGTTGGATTCACGGTGGTCCTCCTTGGTTTGCCATTGTGAAGAAAGGCTAAACTCTGGGCTATAGGAACACACAGTATAATCATGGTCATTCCCACTGCCTTCAGATGCCACCTCTTCAATGCGAATATAGTACTCACTGTTCAGAGAGGGGCTGTGGGCACTCAGCACAGGTACTATCCCTGGTGTGTGCAAACCAGGGCACTCCTGTATCTTACATTCATAGCATGAGGGTGACACACCCAGGCTGAGGTGCCCACCACCACCTCCACTGCTGCTGCTAGCTGAATAGTAGAGCTCATGATAGCGTGCAGCACCACCAGGGCTCATTGTTGAGGCTGGAAGATGTTCAGCTTTCCCTTGGTCCCACTTGTATTCAAAGTTGAGACCATGGCTTGTCTCCATAACAGTTAGAACATCATCACCATCACTGGAGAAATGCTCCAGAAGGGGGAAAGAGGAAGGCTCCACACCCATGTGAATAGAGCCGGAGCCTGAACCTCCCATGCCTCCAGGTTTCATGGAATTCCAGCGCCGCTCAAACTCCTCCTCAGCTTCTGAAGCCCCTTTGGCACAGAGGTATGAGAGCAAAAGGTGCACCTCCTCTGCAGTGGGGCGCTGATCTGGCTGGAGCCAGCAAAACTGCATTACCTCATACCTGTGAATAGTGAGAACAGAGCAGTAGTGAGCCAAGTGTTTCTTTGCTGTCAAGAAAGTGGTTATTCTGCACCCCAGTGAAGAGCTTACCCACCCCTGTTAGAGCATAATTCACTCTAAAACACATAAGTTTGTATATAACAAGGGCTTCAAAACAAAAAAGTGACCTCAGTAAGAAAAAAGGTCATAGAAAAAAGCACCAAAAGAAGATAAGAAAAAATAGAGTGTAATTTGTATCCACTGACTCCAATGCCATTTGGAGTAATCTATTCCATGACAGCCCTTCAGATATTTGATGACCACTAATATCACCTCTTAATACTTTCTTCTAAATCTACCCAGGATTTGCTTTCTAGCTCCATTAACATCCTGGTCCCATCAATACTACAAAAAGCTGTGCTAAAGCTTAATGTCATCCAGGTCAAAGTGTTATTGTGAGCTAGATACCGTGCTTCTATAGCTCTCAGCCTTTTTAGCAGTATTGCTAATCTGGTGGCTCATATTCAATATATCTAGCTTCTTCTCTTATTTACTACTGTACTCCTTAGGCAGATACAGGTTGTCCTCTATTTATAATTGAGCCCAGAATTATGATTGTTTACAACCATTTTTGCAGCAGTAAGAGAATGCTGCAGTCTTTAAGCATATGCCATGGTTATTACGTGAATTTGTTTTCTCAATGGGCATTTTTTGCCAGAAACTGAAAGTAAGGGCTGAAAAATGGCCCAAAATACCAAAAATCATGGTCATGTGACCACAGGATGCTGCAAACAGACAATAAATGAAAGCCACTTTCCAAACATCCAAAATATAATCACATGACTATAGTATGTAGGGCTGTCAGAAGTTCAACAATGGGTTGTAATAGCTCTGGGTCAATCCATTGTAACTTAGAACACTTGCTAAGCAACCAGTCATTAAATGATGACTACCTATACCTGTCCACCCATTTTTACTCATTCAATTGCATATGACATATTAACCATCAAATATGTAATGAATGCTTACATGTTCAAATAGGTTGAACACTATATTCAAGCAGAAGTTTTACTCTCCTTTGCCATGTTTGTCTCTGTATTCCATTCATCCATTCTATTCTTTGCCCTCCTGCAAAACCCTTGTCCCCACCAGTCACTCACCAGCGATCAGATAATGAGAGGGGAAGCTGTGGTCTGGGAAGTTTAAGCTGCTGCTCTTTGATGGCATAAGTGAGGACTTGCCGATCTGAATAATGGCAGTAGGGCTGGCCACCCAGCTCAAACAACTCCCAGATAGTCACACCCAAGGACCTGCCAAGAGAAAGAAGATGAAAATGCCCAGAGCAGTAGAGAATACCATAGCCAGAATGCAAGATCGATACTCAAGATCACATTCTTTCATGCCAGAGTAGGCACTTTTAGTTACTGAAATATTCAGATGCTTCCAGATAAGAAGGCAGTTTTTTCCTCTATGGAAAAAAATAGTAGGACAAAATGGAAATGATGCAAGTAAAAGAAGACAATAGCTGAATTTTCCAGAAAATTCTGTGACCGAAAGAAGACACTCGCCCAATAAAACTTTTATCTAGAAGCATCCTTTGTAATTCACCATCAAGAGAAAAAAATCTAGACATGGAAAACAGAAATGAAACAAATTTACAGGAAAATTCCAGTAATACTTTGAAACAGACACTGCAGTGAAGCACATACACACACCACCAACTCAGTACTCCAATCAATAACATCTAAATACAATAAGCAAGATTGTAAGTCCTGCAAACCCCATTAGGTTAATTCCATACTTCAAAGGTAGCCATTAAAAACATTGTCCTACTTTCTTATGAGCAAGAAGATATATTTGGGGTGGAGAGGGGGGAATTCTGTTTTACACAACTCAGTCCTAGACTATAGAGGTCTTCCAAAACAAACATCAGAATTTTAAATTTACCCCAGAAATAAAGAGATTATCAGTGAAATTTACATATAATTAATATTATATGCTTCTATTAGTTTTACTGCTGTATCCTGGAGCAGTGGCATCTTCAACATATCTAACTCTGTCTAAAATCTCTAGAATCAGTACTCCATTCCCAGGACATGTGAATTTCATCACATCAACCCAGATTTTTCTCACCAGATGTTGCTGGTTTTAGTCTGGTCAACAATAAGCAGGTTGCCATGGACCTCATCAATCAATTCGGGGGCTACCCAGCGTAATGGAACCCACAGTTGGTCAGCGGTCACAAAGTAGTCATCCTGCCAGGCATGCAGGGTCAAAGGGAGAGCATGTCAGTCAAACCAGTAAGAATGCAACCTGCCCCTCACCCTCATTCCTGGTCCTAAGCAGGAACTTCCAAAGCCTTTTCCTAGTGAAAAATATGGCTCCATATTTAATATCCAAATATATGGATTAAGCTCCACTGAACTTCTCCACCAATTCCTAGCCCTTTCACCTCTCCATCTCAGTCATTTGACTGATTCATTTTTTATTGAAAATACTTGCAATCTGCCTTGCAGAATACAGAGCTTCCCAAAGCATCTTATGGAATAAACAAACAAAAAGTATACAGTTTAATAATTGATGATAAAGCAAACATCCCACTCCAAAATACTAAAAAGTCAATTGCACTCCCATAAAAATACTGCTTAAAGGAAAGACATAGAAAACAGGTAAGTCTTTCCAACAGTAGTGATGAGGATTCATGAACTTGAAGGATTTGTTAGGATCATTCAAGACAGATGTATAAAAGATCTTTTCTCTTGCACCTGCCAATATGATTGCTCTTAAGAAGCAGGCCAGTAAGAAAAGCTTTCCTTGTGGTCTTAAAGTACGAGCAAATGGGTGCAGGTGCTTCATTAAGTTACCAGGCTGTAAAGATGTTAAGATTACAAAGAGCACTTAAATGCAGCTCAGAAATGCACTGGCAATATGGTTATTAGTAATATACTGTAGATTCACATTTCCAACAATACCTGCCTGGCTATGTTCTGCATCAGTTGAAATTTTTGAGTCATCTTTAAAAGTAGCCATATATAAAATATTTATGCATAAATGAGAAGAATGCATTCACAAGGTATATGTACAAGATCCTCTGCATTAATGTGTATTAGCATCTGTCTTGCGTCTGTGTATTATGTCCTGTATTTGTCTCTTACCCTCTTTCCGTGGATCTTTTCTTAACCATCACTGAAATATAGCAGCTTTCACTATCAGCCTTTCAAGTCCTCTATACAAACCCTGCCAATAGCAAGTGCTTTCACTCCCTGCCCCCCCAGCTCCCTGCCCTCAAACACACTTACTTTGTATTTGCAGTGAGAAAGGCCATAGTCACCAATTTTGACAGTAAGGTCAGCCGTGAGTAAGCAGTTCCGCAAGGCCAAGTCACTAGACAATAGAAATAACCAACAGAGTTTATGTATAAAGCATTAAATGACCATTATGATGCAGCTCTGGTTAGCAGCAGAACCCCTAAGCTAAGAGTGGGAGTAGATATGCAGGACAGAATTGCTAACTTGCCTTTATTATTTTTACTTAGCCTATCAAGGGCAATAAGGAATAGCTCTGATTAGCACTGGAAATATGTCAACAAACACGTCCTCAGAAAAAAGCAGAGTTTGAAAGTCAAGCTGCCTTACAAGGGTATACAACTGGGATACAATAAATTCTGCTTGTGCCATGGTTAGCTTTCTCTCAGCTTCTCCCTTCTTAATTTTCCAGCAAGATCCTCCTTCCATAAAGTCATGTGTTTAAGGAAAGTACTCTTTTGTTTGACAGATGGATGCAACTCATCACCTGCTGAGTTTTCAAGGTCTAGCAACTTTTAAGAATGACATGGAAAGCAGGACTGAATCATTTATCGATTGTAATGAGAGAAACCACCTCCCACTCTACTAATGAATCTGTTCTCTTCAAGATTTAACAACCTGAGCCACATAAAATCTGTTTCTCATTTCAATCATTTTAAAACAAATCAGCTGCAGGCTTATCCCAAAATCCTGAATATCATTCTTTAACATGGGTTGAGAATTCAAAGCAGAGATGCTCTCCTAAGTAAACATATGGACTCTAATTTTTGTGAGTTGAATCAAGCAGCTGCCCACCTTGACTCTGCTTGGACTCTTATTCTATCCTCTTATTTTAGCTACCTCCCTCAAGAGAAAATATCTTCTCAAAAAATGTGGTTAATGGCCATGCAACAGAGAGCTTTTTTGAAAAAATGGCAGAGGAATTTCAGCCTTTTCTGCTCACTGCTGGAACATAGCTTTCTATCAGCAATCGTGATGGTAATTATAGCTATTCTTACAACTGCATTAAACCAAATCATGTTAGGACTTCCATGGATCATGTTTATTCAACATATATTTTTACATCTTTTGCAATTCTAGGAGAACTGCTGATCCCAACAAGCACCATAACTGCCTTTTTTGTATAGGAGAGAAATCCATTATAGCATTCATGAGCCTGTTTCTCTTCTTTTGCAAGGCTATGTAACATTTTACATATTACTCAATCAAAATTTTATATCATCTATGAAAGGTAGTACCAAAGGTTTTATACCTATGTTAAACATGAAGAGATAAAAGAGAAAGAGAGAGAGACAGGTGTATCAAAACAGCAAGTGGCTTATCTTCTAGGTACTATTCTATTCCAGCTCAGTCATCTATGACATCCCCGTCTTCTGTCCATAAAAGATAGTCCAGGAGATGGCAAAGCACCCCCTCTTCAACAAAATCACTGATGCTGGAGTCTCTTGAGTGCCACTCACTCAGCACCAGGATATTGTTGACGGGGAGGAACGGATAGTAAGAAAAGGAGAGGTTATCTCCAGGAGCTGCAGAGGTTATCCATGCTTGTCTGGCTTCTTGCTGGTAGCCAAATGCTGGAACCCATGTTCCCAGACATGACAATAGGAGGGAGGGAAGATGGTGGAAAGCCAGTCATTCATGTTATAAAGTGCATATTTTGTATATTCCTGCCTAAAGTACATACAACTTCAGTTACCACATGCAATATATCAAATTCTCTTTTTAGATGTAACTCCCACCCAAGAAACTCAGTTTCTTATTCCCAGCCCCTTGCCAATTCTTCTTAAGCCAAAGGCTGCATTCAAAGAACAACACATTCAGGAAAAATAGATGGAACCAAAAATAAAAAGAGGATAGGACCAGAATAAAAAAGAGAGGAAACAAATTAATATTTAAAACATATGATAAATGAATCAAAACTGATTGTAGCCAGCCTGATGCTTGTAACAAAAATCCAGAAGGGGGCGTGAAAGTTTTAACAGCAGAACAGAATACTGTACAGTACTCTCATACAGTACTATTACTATCTTTGTCAAATTTTAAAAACTCTTGATAAGAAAAGTTCAGTGCCAAAAGTTTGTAATTTTTAAATGGACAAATGCATTAAGCCATTAAGAAATACATTTGAAAGTACTGTATCAAAATGGTGTAATTAGAAGGTAAATTCTCACATATTTCTGAAGATTAACTTTATATAAATTACATATATACTCTCCTCAATATTTCATGTTTGTTGGCTTCTATTTTCTAATCCCAATCATTTTAGAGAGCCTGCTTTCCAAATTTCAGCAGGAGACTTCATCATTTGATAGCAAATGGGATGGGCAACTACACACAGTCCATGAAGTGTTCATTTGTGCTTTTGAATATTTGTTTTCAGAAAAAGACATATCCCTGCATTATCACTACTTCCACTCCAAGTCACCAGCCCTCAGAAAATATCACACAAAATTTTCATAATCAGGGCAGTGCTGCTATAGTAAGGGACCATAATTCCATGGCAGAAGATGAAACAGATGCAGTCCTGGAGACTCAGAAGACGACTAGGAAAAACTTCTTTCTCAAATCCTACAAAAAGATTAGGCCAGTGTATGTATGATGCTAAGTGGCATGTCTAAAGATCTATGGATAAATGGGAAGCTTCCACAGAATAGCTTTTGCTATTCTTCCTTCATTTTAAGTTTTCTGGCTAACCATCTTCACTCTGCTAACTCTTAAAGAGAACTGCATTCAACTTTATTTTTATGCCCTTAAACTGAAAGCATGGCAAGCAAACAAACTTTTTTAACTTACCTATGGACATAATTGTTGCGATGAAGATGCAGCAAACCACAGGATACCTCACAGGCCATGCGTTGTAGTGTCAAAGGATCTGGTGCCAGAGCCTCTGCTGCATGGCAGCTTCGCAGGTAGCCCTTCAGGTCACCCTGTGGGGTGGCAGTAGCATTACCACAGCTATAATTGCCTAAAGATCACTCTGTGAGGTATGAGTGGTTGAAGAAGAATAAGAGGGAAAAAATCTCTGCAGTGTGGTCAAAGGATGAGACCATGTTGGTTCAGATTCGGACTCTCACAGTATTTGAGTGTTCAAGAATTCCTAGCCAGCTATTTGACCATATTGAAAGTATGTATATCCGGGAAGATAAAAGAAAGTTTCTTATTTCAGACCCATAGGTAAAAGCGGGACCTCTTTCCACCCCTTGTTAACAGATGAAAGTAGTTCACTGCAGAGGGAATGAAACGGTACACTACTATATATTAGAAACTTACCTGCTGAATCAGTGGTTTCAGATGACCCCAGCAAGGAGACAAGATAGCTCAATAAAAGGAACAGCTCAAGGAACCACCAAAAATACTCCCCTCAACACAGACAGGGCAAGCCACCAATATATAAAGAAAGAAAACATCACTCCTTTCTAGCATGGATGATAATACCTTGTTTTGGTAATGAAACATCTGCAAGAAAACAACCAAGCTCAGAGAGCACCAAGGACTTCATTGTTCAACTCTGAGCTACAAATATTCCCTTCTACTGCAGTAGCTCTTTAACCAATTACATTTTTATACTTTTCCTATTGCAAAGCTGAAGGGAAACTGTATTTTTCCCTCCATTAATGACTTACCAGTGGACAAAATTCCATCACCAGAAGATAGGGGGTCACCTCCACACACTGAGCCAGGCACTGCAGGAGATTGGTATGCTGGAGTGCCCTGTGCAGCAAGGGTAAGATGTACAAGTGAGACTGGAAGGAAATAAGCATGTGCAGAATCTGGAGCCAAATAAAAGAGGGCTTGGGGAAATTTGCAGACTGGCAGGTGATTTGGCTCATGAGTTGAGGTGCATCAGCATTACAGAGTAAGAGAAATTAAAGGGCTCAGAAACTAAACCAGTGGGGGAACAGCTAAGGATTAGTGAGAAAGCAAGGAGCAGAAAATTCATAGCTAAGAAGCAGTATACAAGGCTTACAGGTGACACTTCAACTAAGTTAGCTGAGAAAGGATTTTGTTTGAAGGTACTTCTTTTCTCTTTACATTTTCAAGTAACTTTCACAATAGTTTATATAGGGATAGGGAAGGGCTCCTATGACCATGAACTGGCACTGAATAAATGGGTCCTAAGCTGTGCCAGCTACCCCATAAACAATAAGGGCTATTTGTTCATGAGTCAGTAAAGTAATTCATTGCTTCCCCAGCATTGTCCCTCCTCTTCTGTGCATCTTGGTCAGACTCTCTGGATCCAACAGAAGATTTCTCTGCTACTCCAGGATCCATACTGGGAGAGAACATGTAAGCAACCTTGCCATTTCAGAAGCTAAACAGGACCAGCCCTGGTTAATGCTTAGATTGGAAAGCACCTGTAGGTTTGATTAGCAAGTTAAAAGAACCATCCTGAAGGAAGACAACAGCAAACTACGCTTTGAGAACTTCCATAAAAACATTGTGGATGTCATCGCCAACAGTGAAGTTCAATTCAAGCACTATATTCAGGAAGCTCTGAAGTTCAGCATTCTCTTCTTTATTGTTTGTCAATGTCAGACCTAATTACAGACAATTTTAAAATTGTTTCTTGATACTGATGCTTTCATCTACAGATATTTTCATCACCATCTCTTATCACTCATCCACTGTTCTGTCAACATGGGAAAGTTGATAGTCTCCATTCACATAAGCTTTATATTCCCATATCTCATATACAAGTCCTGGCTGAAACTGTAACAGCCACAAATAAAAGAACAGTTCTAGCAATAGTATCTTCACAGGTACAGATCCACAGAAATTTTGTCTGAATGCTGAGGAAATAGTAACAGTCTACTGCCTCCTGCTGAAAGACATAAGAGAACCTACCTGTAAGGCTGTGCCTCTTCCAAGAACTGCATTTGGTCCTGCACACTGGCACTGGCCTTGAGTTCTTTCACCACCACTTGAGTACTGGTCAACCCTGCATTTACCTCACCGAGGAACACCTAAAATGAAAAAGAGAGTTCAACAAAACACCTAAAATGAAAAAGAGATAGACAATCACCTTGGACTGGGATCTTATACTTCTGATTTAGGAAGACAATCATTTTATAGCTCGGGAAAGCCATGACAGTTGTCAAATTAAATTATATTAATTGATAAGTCACCTCTTAAATAACCACCAGAGATCCACTTCAAAACTTACTGCAATTCAATAATTTAGTAAGAATAAAAAAATCTGCTAACCCTTCTCTCAGTTTTTCATTTATGGCCATTCATAAACAATACTGGGAAACCTTCATGGATAAGAGCCATTAGTCATCCACAGGACTAAGACAATATTTTTATCAGCAGTTTGCCAATGTGTGACCACTAACGTTTCACCAGCAATCACAACTCAAACAACAGGACAAGTCCACTTAGCAACAACACTAATTCAAGAAAACTAATACGAATTATCTTTATACAATGAGCTTATGTTTTTATGCACCACATAACTAGTTAACTCATGTATTTATTTTGTAATATTTATTCCTTTGTCCATCTCTCAAGTAGTTTTCAGAAGATTATAATGGACCATAAAAGAGGAATTTGGTTTCTAGTGCTACACACCACCTCCATGTGCATATATACTTGTTTACCCTGCTTTTAGGCTCACATCTTAAAGTGATTCTGCTACTAGTTCTTCAGCTGGATTTCTATGGCAATTTGATGACAAACCATGCAAACTTTCTATAAAATCCCAAATAGGAGGCAATAGAAATAAATACAGGAAAAATCAATGATGCCATATTGTGACTGAGGGAAGTGGAAGATCTAACCTATTACATACAGAGTTGTCCTTACTTTTAAACCCTGTGCCTCCCCTCTTTTGCAATTTCCCCTCATTGAGTTGAACAATTATACCTTTTGTACTTTCCATTTTGTAATCTATTAGTTAATATATACTGTTCCACATTCTTACTTCTCTGCTGCCAAAGGCTCAAAAGCAGTACTAAGAAGGACAGCAGCAATGCCTAGGAATCAAATCTCCTCTATTCTTTCAACTTACTAGCTTCACTCTATTTGTCCTTGGCTCTTTCTTTGTGTTCTCTCTTTATTTCCATCCTTTTTGTATTAATTGCATATTGGGGATCAGCCCAGCTTACCTTGCCAAACCATCCATGGCCAATTTCTTTGAGGTATAGCAGACTGTGGCGTCCCAG
>JANHZU010002427.1:1042952-1054703 GCA_032468055.1 Acrochordus granulatus | reverse complement strand
TCTTAAAGTTGGACACCCTTGGTCTAAAGCTAGAGCTGCCTGTGTGGAAGTCCTTAAAGAAATTTAAGTCTGTAATTCAGCATAGAAAGTTAGAAGTTACTTTTTTTATCATTTGCATTCTATTGTACTTTTCAATAAGATAGCGCTCCGTCTTCATGATTTAATACTGTCAGCAACATGGGAACAATACCTCTGAGTATCCCTGCTGGAAAATGACTAGTGTTTCTGCTAATGGAAATTGCATGGTGCTAAAATGATAATTAACTTTTGTTTGTTGTGGAATATTCTAACAATTACCACTGGCAGGAAATCTAGAAAAGGTGTGCTACGGGAAAACCTATAGAACTTCCACTAAACACAATTTCTCACTGTCAGCAGGACAACACCATTTTTCTTGCATCTCTAGAAAGTTGCCTTATTCATTATACAATATTTACTTTTGATTATCAAGACTGCTTAAAATTCCATCAATCTGGATATACTGAATGCTCATATTCATTGAACCACCAAGTATAGAAAGAAAACACTTTCTAAAAACTTGTTAGTACTGTATATAACTGTATGTAAAATTACAAGGA
This sequence comes from Acrochordus granulatus, assembly GCA_032468055.1. NCBI lineage: Eukaryota > Metazoa > Chordata > Lepidosauria > Squamata > Acrochordidae > Acrochordus > Acrochordus granulatus. The sequence goes on along the minus strand of JANHZU010002427.1, from coordinate 1,054,125 downwards.
ACTATTTTTAATTCTAATAAATAATAATATGTGGTTTAAATTCCTTGAGATGGATGACTCAGGTAGAACATATGAATCAGATAGCAAAACTAAAAAACAAAAGAGAAAAAAATCAGTGGAAGAAGCTTTCAAGCATATTTTTCCAATGATTGGATATGTGTCAGCAAGTCTGCCAAGAATCCTAACAGTTAGCTTTATTAAAAGCATCCTTTAAGATTTAAGTCAAATAAAGGAAAACATATTTGTAAAATGACCATTATCGATATCATTCTCTCTGCAACCAGTTTGGAATAATGTCCCTGAGTTTAAGAGAACATCAATAAAATACTGTACTACACAGTGCAAATATCTTGACCTAATTGAGAAGCAAATTCTTAATCTTTATTATTAGAACAGTGAAAGTCCCAAATGATAAATTACATTCATAATGTTTATCTTATATGCAAGGTATTTTTTTTTCAAGAATTGTCAACATATGGGTTGGAGAAAGGTTCTAGGTAGGGAGTAACAAGATTTTAGCCCTTTGTCCCTCCTGTCAACTCCTAGTCAGGTGATAAAAAAGCAAAGATAAGCAGTTATATACTTATCACCATCATTTTGCTACTCCAAACTTCAGCTGTCCTGCCATATATCCTGAAAGTTTTGTTTTGCCAACTTGTGTAATTGTTTGTGGTTAAAGAGCAACATGAGTACATCAAGGCAAACAAGTTTCAAGCTGCTGCTAATATTAGCGTATCTAGCTACTAGGGGGAGAGAAAGAGAGCTTTTGTTACATTATTTTGAATTTTTATTTTGGCTCGGCCACTTCAAACAATTAATAGACACACCTAATTCTCTCTGTGAATTCTGAGACAAATTCTGAAAGCAAAAAAAAATCAATGACAGTGAAATGTTCAACAGTGAAATCATTGCAACATACAGAGATTGATTTTAGTGTCCACCAGCAGGCAGTCCCCAAAGAAAGTTTGTTCCAAGAACAGTGAACAAAAGCAGCGATTGGGTTCCATCCAATCTTCTGAGATTCCCCAATATGTAAGCAAATGTTTATTACACTAGCAAAGGGCTATGATTTCTAAATAAAATATTTGTAAAAGATAGGCTTTAATCAATTTATATTAAAAGTCTTATGGATACAATTATTTATTCTAGACTGATGACTTCTGCATACTTCCAAATATTGGGGGAGGGTTTCCTTTGAATATAGCTGCATCTTGCTGCAATCTTCAATATCATGAAAGTTTCAGGAATATTTGTTTAGATCACCATAAACTAAATTTGAAGAAAGTCTTATGAACTTATTCTGTGATTACTCAGACTTATTAATATACTTTTATCTCCCAATGTACATAAAGACATAAGAGAGGTTTTTCAAGGAGGTAAAAACTCTCATTTGCCAAAGTGCTAAATTAACTGATTCTTATGTACATAAATCAGCAAACTTAACCCAAAAAAAGGAAGTCATTTTACTAACAACCCATTTTTCTATCCCAAGAAAACATTATAGGGGGTAGAGGAAAGCAGCTGGATTTGATATAATAGATCTAGACTGATTCTATCAAAGCATATTCCAAAGCAGAATCTCCCAGTCATTCATGCCTCGTCACCTACAGATTGGACTACTGCAATGCACTCACTCTACATGCCCTTGAAGAGTATATGGAAGCTTCAACTGGTGAAGAATGCAATGGCACATATTAAACCTCTGCTCCGCAAGCTGCATTGGTTGCCAGTTTGCTTCTGGGTCCAATTCAAAGTGCTGGTTTTATTTTTAATGCCATTCATGGCGTAAGAGGGACCATCTCTCCCCAATTACATCTACTTATCCCATTAGATCTGGCAGAGCAGTTATGTCTTGGTCCCATCTGCTAGGGACTTACATTTGGCAAGTCTCAAGAGGTTGGCCTTCTCTGCTGTGGCACCTGCCTTGTGGAACGTTCATTCCCCTCCCTGCTAGAAATCAGGTTAGGGTTACAGGTTACAATTAAAAAGAATAAAAACGATACAAAGTACAAAAATATAAAAAATAGTGAAAAAGAAAAAAAGAAGTAACTTCCTCTTCAACCCAATAAGTACACACAATTTAAGTAAATGTATTGCCACCCCTTAAGTTACAATATCGACTGTCTTCACCCTATATTTCATCTCTTAACTAAAAACAAAATCCAAAATCTTTGTCATTCATTCCTCATCATCAAAAATCCAGTAATCAATTGTATCTAAATATCTATCTTAATTTTGACAGAATAAATCAATCTTGTATTCCTTCCCTATACTTTTAACTATCTTAATTCTTAACTCCTTTAATTAGAATCCCTCAGCTTGGTTTCTTAGTTTTTTTTTATCCTTTCCCCCACAGATCTTCCAGAATTTTAGCAAAAATTTTCTGCATCCAAGTAAGAGACATTTGTCCTTTTTTGTCACTTCTCAGAAAATTCTTCAAAACTCTAACAGATCTTTTTGTACATCCAGTTTAAAAAAAAATCCATATCTGGTTCAATCGTGTATACAGGTAGTTCTCAACTTATTACAATTGGGACCAGAACATTTGTTGCTAAGCAGTGCAGTCATTAACTGAGTCATCAGGTGATTGTGCCCTATTTTACAACTTTTTTTCCTGTGATTGTTAAATGAATCATGCAATTGTTAACCAAAACAACAAGCATTAAGTAAATTCAGCTTTCCCCATTAACTTTATTGGAAGTTGGCTGGAAAAGTTGAAAATGGTGATCATGTGACCCAGGGATGCTGCAATCATTGCAAATAGATGCTGGTTGCCAAGCACCCTGTCAGCCCTTTCAGATAAACCAGACAAGAAACACAATTAAATCAGCTAAATCTACTTTATTGTAAGGCTACAGTAACAGAATCTTGCAAGTCAGCTGCCACTTTTAATCATGTTCAATTAGGGCAGGTTCTTCCTAAGTTTCTTTATCTGAGCATTAAATGACTGCTGTCTCCTTCTTTTGTCTGATCATTCCCAATACAGCATCTCTTTCCTTTGTCCACCAAGCTTATCCACACATTCCGTTGCACATCCGAATCACAATCGTAAGACCACAAGGACACTCTGACGGTCATAAATGTGAGGATGGGTCATTAGTCATTTTTTCTAACGCTGCCATAACTTTGAATGGTTGCTAAACAAATGGTTGTAAGTTGAGAACTAAGTACATGTATCTCCTTTAGGTACTGAAGAATCACCCACTTCATTTGAAAGTTCAGTACATCCTTTTCTGCATCCTTCTCATTACTTGCCATATTTATATCTACATTTAGATTAATTTCATACTTAACCAGAGTATCTTGGTGTTTTCCTATTGCATTCTTAACTGTCTATTGAGCCATTATTCCTGAGAGTCTGAAAGACCATTTGTCATAAATTTTTATAATTTTTTTCATAATTTTCTATCAACAAGCCATTAGAACGTTTCCTTCCATTCTTTTGTTATCCTCTAGCTTCCTCTAGTGCCCAAGTTTTAAAATCCCATTATCTTGTTTTGATTTTAAAAAGTTTAACAGTGACACATTCTCATGGGAAAAATTATTCCAGAATTTTAACTCCTAATCCACCTGAGCCCTTGTTAAGCTCAGAAAGTTGTTACTTTCCAAAATGCATGTTCTAAGCACCCTTTTGCCATTTCCTCTAAAAAAATAATATTTTTCAATCGCTTTTAAAGTTGCATTTAAAAATTCCTTCTCAAAGGAAAAGGCAGCTCACCTAGCAAATGTTGTATAACATTGTTCTGAAGAGTCTTAATCTTTTTAAAGCGATGGAAAAAAGGCAAATCAAAGTGGTTAAAAACTGAAGCTTGGTCAAGCTTAGTCCTTAAGAAAAAGACTGCATTGACAACTGTGAGTGAAGATGGTTCCTCTTTCAACTCCCAGCCCCTCAATCCTAAACCAACTGTGAAACAGCAATTCCTATGGCTTATTCTTGAGGAATGGCTGTGCAGGGTCACAGAAATATTTCAAGATGTACCCTTACTCTGGGGAGATATTGGACCAGAATGTGTATCCAGCGACTGGTATACATTTTCACAACACTGCCCTGTTACAGAAAAAAGGGGGCATCTTGTTCGCCATGGCTCTCAATCAGAAGTCCAGAGTTGATTTTTTGTTCTTTCTTCTTTTTCTGGGATGTGTGTATGTATTTTAGATTTTGTTGTTATTTGTTACATTTTTTGTTATTGTTTTGCCTTTTGTATTATATGCTAGAGGTATTTTTTATTTTGTTGAAAATAAATAATTTTTTTAAAAAAATTGATAGATAAATAAATAGATAAACACTTTACTGCTATAATCTGTAACAGCACTCACATAAGAGTCTTACTGTGGGTAGGGAGAAGAGTTGTGTAAATACACAAGGACTTCTATTGGGTAGGCCTGGGAAAAGCACTACGGAAGCTGGGAAGTAAGAAAACAAGATGGGTAGAGTTAAGAAGGCCAAGAACATTTTTCTCATTATTTAATAAACTCCATCTGGATCTTATTATATTCTTTTTCAGCTTACAGTACTATTATATAAATATGGGTATTTTCCAGTCTCCAATATTTCTGCAATTCTCTCTACTATATCAACATTATTTGTAGACACATAGGAATAAAATCTTCTACAAATCATTATTTGTTTCTGCTAAATACATAATCACACATCCTGTTTTTTGGCAACAATATGAAATTCTTACAGGGTATTTTTTCAACTTCTCAATTTAGTTCACTGTCTTAGGATTTTCTAATGCTCTTCCATCCAAGTAATAATCAGGTCTGACCCTGCTTTGTTTTTTTGAGATCAGCCAAGATTGAATAGAAGTTGCCATTTACTAAGGCACATAGAGACACAAACTATATGCACCCATTTGAAATAATGGCATATGCCAGTGCCAAAATCAGAATACCAGATAAAGCATGCTTTTAATAATGTAGCAGAAGGGAAATGAGATAATATTATAGTTATAATACTAAATCGCTGGCTTGCTTTGAGCTTTGAACAATATTAGAGCTATTCTATTCAAAAGCAACATTTATTTCTGTTTAAAGGGGTTTCAAGTGAGCACCTATACATAAACATTAAGGGTTTCCTATTGCCAAATGTCTCAACATCACCTCACTGACCTTCTTTGGCTTTGGAAGTTAAGGTGAGTTGGGTCTAGTTAGTATGACTCTCATGGAATTCCAGGACCATAAATCAGTCCAAAAAGTCAAAGTATATCCCAGAAGCTTAGTTTAATTAAATCTCCACAAGGGGAGACATGTTTGTATTTGGCAACTCAAGGGCTATTTTTAGTATGACAATAAATCATAAAAGCAGATAAATGCTTTGCAGAACTCCTAGTTATTTAATAAACATGTTATTTCTGCTATACAGGATAGAATATAAGGTCTGGAACAAAATGTGGTTTCCTTTACTTTCCAATCCTATGTTTTAAAAGCAGAGGTTATACACTTCTTATTTCCATAGTTAGACAGAAAAGTTTGAAAATATTCAGAATTGCTTACGCCAGAATCAATCTGGTCATCTTTAAAGTGCCAGAGTATTCTTGGGGTTTTATTTTTTAAAGAATATAAATCCTCCTGCAGAATTACTCTCAAGAGAAATTGTTTTAACTTAGCATACCCATATTGCCATTGGAAGAAACTAACTGGTCTCAGCTATTTCTCTACAGTAGATGCAATGCATAGTCAAGAGCACAGCTGCGTTAGTATATTGCTTCCCCTCGATCCAACATGGGCCACTTTGTAAGACGAAGGATCCATTTGCCTCAATGGCTCTTCTGAGTCAATTTAATAAAACTCCTGCAACTGAAAAGGGACAAATACTTTTCAAAAACAGAGAATTCCCCCTTCCCACAGGGGGAGAAGAAATCATATAAAAATTTCATACATGGGGCATGATACAATATAACATATGTATATATCTGTTCTGAGAGATTAGCCGTATACACAATTCTGAGAACTTCTAGATATCCATTCCGACAATCAATGAGTCCTAGGATCTGATAATTCCCAAAGCTAATGCACTGAACATAGTCATCTAAAGTGCAAAGATTCATTAGTTCAATTCCTGACTATTTGTATCTGAAGACTCCCAATAAAGGCCATAAAGGTCATGTGGGATCTCCTGGTGGTCAATGTAATTGATAAAGACCAACACACATTTCTACTGCAGCTGAATAAAAAGAACCAGGTTTCTTTATATTATTTATTTATCATATTTCTATGCCGCCAATTTCCGAAGATTCTTGGCGGCTTACATAGGTTAGTGATTATATATTTTTATTTTTTATTTTACCCCGCCCCCCTCAGCTGGCTGGTGATGTTCATATCCGGGGCATCCTCTGAGACTTCTGCTCCGCCCCCAGGACGGGCAAGTTTTTTGCACCAACTTCAGTGTTCTGTCACGCCGAGTTAAATTTATTTATTAAATAAAGCATTGTTCATGGTGTCAAAATCAGTAAAGGAACAGAGGCTATTCCATTATGAGACAGCCTATAACAAGAAAGTAAAGGTAAAGATGCCGTCAAGCTTGACTTGCCATTTTTGTGCAGTTTTCTTAGTGACACTCTGAAACTGGTTTGCAATGTCCTTTTCTAGTTTTTCCAACATCCCAGTCAAGCCAACAGCCCAGGAATTCCCTACTGGTCTCCCATCCAAGTGCTAACCATGTTTAATTTTACTTGGCTGCTGCCAAGTTGAAACAAAGTCAGTTAGATGGTACCAATTGTTTGGATGCACAATGCATACATTTTAGGAGAGATTCTGAAAGAGTTTTAAACCTTATGCAAGTACAGCACTTCTCTGCTATTCAATTTTTTAAAGATTCCTATGCAAGCCTGAAAAAAAAGATGCTGATGTTTTAAGAATCACATTAACTTTATAGAATGGACTCTGGCATCTTTTCCTCAGATTTGTGTGGAAGCCTGGAAAAAGACCCAACAGCTTTAGAAATAGTAGAAAGGTATTGTACCCTCATGAGATCTGAAGCACTTACTCTAGATAATTTTTCAAGCATGCAGAGTTTTGATATATGTAAGATATCCTCATGAAAATTATCACTCCAGATAAATATGATACAACATTATCATATAATAATAGGAGGCAGAAATATTGTTTGTTCACCCTCTTAAGTTGAACAAATATTTTTAAAAATGTGGAATAAAAATCTAATAATAAGCATACAATAAACAAACAATGAAGAGGAACTGTAATATATTCAAAAGACTTAGATGTGTGGACTAATTTTGGGGGAAGAAATTAGAAAAGAACTTGTTTGATACCATAATACCAATTCTATATTAGAACTACTATTTTATTGGAAGTCCCAGTACAAACTGCATTCAGGAAGTTTTGGTGTACCACTTTGAGTCAGCTACCAAAAGCTTTGATTATTTCAAAGTTTCAGATTAAACAAAATATAGACTGGACAAGTAAGGCAAAGCCTTTCTCTCCCCCATACTTCTAGTGTGGCATATCCCACCAGCCTATCCATCCCTCCATTTTCTTAGTCTCTTCTCTTTCTGTTCTTCTCCATCATCCATTGCTGTTGATGTCCCAGCATGTCACAGTACTCTGGTCTGTGAATACCCTAAGACAGGACACCTGAAAGCAAACCCTGGCAAAGAAGAGTTAATGCATGCAATATTTTGCACATATTCAGTTCTGAAAATGTGAGATGGTTAAAGGAATCAAAATCAGCACCATGGACAAGAACAGATATCAATTTTGTATGAACTGAAGAGACTCAAGTTAAATAAAAGATACATTTTCCTGAATCTGATGTATGTCAAATATGTATGGAAGGCTGAAGTAGAAGAGCCATCACTGAGTCTCCTGAAACTTTTTATTTACTTCAGAGTAATCATGTTTCCCTGCCTGTATTAGATCAAGATAGCTTATTTTAATTTTTTCTCTTTCTCTCTTTATTACATAGCCTACCACTTACAAAAAAAATTGGTGCACCCACTGGAGGAGATATACAGGACTACGTTTTTTAATAAAGAGTAAATAGATACTTGGATAGCACAGTGTAGATCATGAAATTTACACAGGTCACATATTATTTTTTGCCAAATGAGAGGATCCAGTTTTGACATTCTGATGCTGCTTTGGAAGCAAAAATAAAAATAGTAAGCAAATTCCTGGGTTTTTACTACTCTGCCCTGGGCTGCAAAATATACTTTTATGTTACAGAGCAGAAGCCTGCAAGTTAACAACTTTGACCTGACTTTCTGTGGTTCACAAGACTTCTCTCCTGTATAACCAATGCCCTCCAATACTAGCTACCACTACAGCTGGGACAAGAGACAAAGTAGGAAGAAATTACAACCCTACAGACCTAGAGGCCCAACCCCAGAACTGGCAGCTAAAATATATTCCCAAAGGACACCTCTCTATCCTGCATCCTTGCTGGGTTTGGACACCCAGCTGCTTTCTGCTCACTCACTTACATCCTCAGCTCAGAAGCTATATTGCTAAAAGTCATAATGGCCTGACAAAATGTCAGGAAAAGGGCAAAGCAGAGCATCAGAGGGTCAGGAGACAATACAGAGAACTAATTAAAAAGTAAGGTAATGGGAGAAATGAAAAGAAAGTTGAAAGACAACAGCCTGTGTTTTTAAATTTAATTTAATTTGTATTTAATTTGCTAGATTTCTATCCTACATTTCTTCCAGGATTTCAGGGTGACAAACATAAATCCAATTTTTCGCCCGCAACAAATGGGAGCCATTCCAGTAATCTTCCACTGGGGTATTTGAATCTAGATATTTGAGATCCCAGTCCAGCACTGGCTATTTTGTAAGTAGATAATGTCTTTAGTGGTTGGCTACACTTCACCAACCTTGGATGATCTCAAAAAAGGCTAAGCAAAGTTGGACCTGGTAGAGTTAGATGTGAAAACACCAGAAAAACTCTGGGCTGCAGACTAGAACAGGAAGATTTTAAAATATCCAGAAGAAGGCAATAGCAAATCATTTTAAATTATTGCCAAGAAAATTACATGGACACATTCCTGAAGTCACCAGGAGCTAAGTTCTTGTCAAATAAATCCTGAATTTAGTTTGGGGCTATCCTTGAAAACCATGTGGAAACGAAAGATAATCAGGAACATGGCAGAATTTGGCAGTGACAGATAGGCCTCTATGTCCATATAACACTATGTGAGCTGCTGTGGTTATCAGTTGGTTTCCTGGTGAAAATTCAAGATGTTGTTTATTACATGTAAATCCCTACATAGCATAGAGCATAACTGTTTGAGGGACTGCCTGCCTCAGTATCTGATCTGAGAAGACTTGCCATCAAGAGAAAACAGGAAGAGACTTAGTACATCACATATTGGGGAAATATTGGAGCCATGATTCATGTATCAATGAAATCTCTGCTGTGGCTCCTGCCCTAGGGAACATCTTGCCCCTCGAGCTGAGGGCTGCCCCCACCCTGATGGCCTTCCGGAAGGGCCTTAAGACCTGGCTCTGCGAGATGGCCTGGGGCTCAAGGGGGGCTCATCATCATCGTGGAGGTGGCTGATGGATCCCTAGCTATCCTCACCCCCCTTTTTATATTCTAAATCTTTTGCCTACCTCGCTGGTTTACTGGGTCTTTTATTTTGTTTTAATGTTTTTTTGTTAATTTCTATTTTAATTGTTTTTAATATATTGGGGGTTTTTTTACTGTTGTTAGCCACCGAAAGTCTTCGGATTTCGGCGGCACATAAATTTAATAAATAAATAAATCAACCAGATACAGTTGAAACAGTGGTTAGGAGAGAAGGGAAGGCAGGCAACTGGAGGAAAAAGCTGCTGCTAGAGATTGTATATTGAATTATCCTATTTCACAACAATCAGTTTAGATAAAGTCATAGCTAGTATGACACTAGACTACTATCCTGGCAGATTTCAGTGTGAACCAGTCTACTGTAATGGCTAACATGTTGGATGGAACCACCAGGTACAAGTCCATCCTTGTCCATGGGAGCTCTCTAGATAACCGAGGACCAATAACTTTTTCTCAGTCCAACCAACCTGTTATTGTGGGGAAACTAGAGGAGAGAGTGCTGTGTATGCTGTCTTGGGCTCTTAAAGAAACAGTAGGATATGATCAACAAGTACATAAAAATGTAGCTCATATATGCAGCAGGGCAGATTCTGGAGCTGGTACTCTGTTCAGCTGGTACTGGGATTTGAAAGTGGAAAAGCTTTCTATAACTGTATTGTCATGGACAAATCACTGTCTTTGACAGAGCTTCTGCCAGAGCAAAGCAATCTCTCTACCTCCCTAAAAATCTAAACCTGAATTCAGAAAGTAGTAGAGAAAGTTAAGGATAAGACTTTTTGCAGATACCAAAAACATTAATAACAAAGATGATCAATAATTGCAAGTATTTATACCAAACAGGCATTTAAATTCTAGAAGTCTTTCTTAGATTTCTTGCCATTCACCTTTTGGCCTTAGATATTTTGATCATAGTCATGTCTTGCCTCAGTTAAGGTTAAGTTTTAGATTGGCAGTTTTTATAGATCTTTGCAAGTGTGGAAGAACAATTAAAATGGAACACAAGGTTTTCTGAATGTTCTTGAGCAATTTCCACATCATCCATTAGTGATACTACTAAAACCCTAACCAATTCTGCAGAATTGGCCTTGGTGATTTTTATTATTGCTCCTAAGTGCCCTCTTCCCTCTAGCAGAGTTAAATCAAGATTTTGTTTGACCAATATAGTGAGAGGAATGAAGCAAGCAAGTAATGGGCTGGAAACAGATGGAGGAGCTCTTAGCATGAATCAAATCAAACAAAGAGTGGAACTCTTTTTAAGGCCCAGGTGAAATCTCACTCCATGGCAGTGGTTGCAGAGAAAGTTACTTAACTCTCTGCCATCAACACAGAGCAAGAACGAGATGCCACTCCACACTTAATAGTTAGCATCTCCTCTATCCAAATATTATGGGAGAGTAGCTAGAACAGTCAAAGATTCACTGTGAGCAATTTCCATTGTTCTTGGGAAAGGTGATTGGTTTCATTTTAATTTGGATTTGAGTTTTGGGATAGGTCATATGGAGATATCTCATATGATTGCTGCATATATGGATTCTTGAGGATCTTGTGTCTGTGAACTGGGGATCTGGATGATGAGAGCCACCAGCTTCTTGCTAACTCTTGTTCATCTTGGCTCCATTGTTAA